>JASANN010000363.1:0-157242 GCA_031762395.1 Calameuta pygmaea | reverse complement strand
TCTCTCTCTCTCTCTCTCTCTCTCTCTCTCTCTCTCTCTCTCTCTCTCTCTCTCTCTCTCTCTCTCTCTCTCTATCTGTGTACGTGTGTGTGTGTATGCTGAGTAACCAATGAGAGATCTTTTAGCCGAGGTCAGAGACTCCCCCGAGGGATATTAAGCCGCATCCTCAATCGAATATCACCTTCCAAATGAGAATATGAAGAGCGCACGACTGCAGTCACTGATACGTGACAGTAGCGACCTACCCGAATTGCTAAAGCAGTAATGGACTCTGTTGTAGCATACGCAACGCGGATGTTGTAGCGCGACCTTTTGCACCGCTTTCGGAGAAGTATTCCGTGTGGGTTATGTATGGACGCGCAACTACGTCGCTGCCATGAGAACGAGGGAGCGGGCTTGTTGCGCGATCCAAGGCTTTTCCAAGGCGAATGGAAAAAGCGACTACAGTGAAAAAACAAATATGAAAATAGCAAGAAAATAGCTACAAGCATTCTAGTAGAAAGATAGATGAGCAGTGACGTAGACACGTAGGTAGATAATCGGTGAATCATTGAATTAAAGAAGCACAAGTAAGCGAACACGAAAGCAGGTTAGGATTCTGAGGTTATAAAATCATCACGTCTCATGGTACTCACTGCTGATTTTCATACCGCCCAGGGGCGGATTCGCAGGGGGCTTGTTGCCCTCTGCGAAGGAGGTGGTCCTCGGTCTCCCGCTCATCCTCCTCAGTCCTCCTCCTCCTCCTCCTCGGCGATCTTAGGCCCCGTAGTAGTTCACTACTCCTCTACTACCGCCACCTCGGTCTCCTCGTAACCCGTACCCCTTCGCCACGAATGCCTCACGTGAAGATTCCCAGCGCGTTTCCTCCTCGGACATCAATGACAGCCGATATCACATCGCACGCTCGTTTTCACGCGAGGTAACAGAGATGCGCGGTTCTATTACGCGAAGGCTCCACACACTCTTTCTCTTGTTAATATCTCTGTCTCTTTCTCTCTTAACACTCCAATCTCCTCTCTCGAGACACTAACCGTACACGTTTCCTCTTCACTCCTCACTCTTCTCTCAACTAGGAACACTGGCACGGTAATGAAAACTGTTGGAAAATTCTCGGACACTCCGGGAGCAATTTTCGACACACACACGAATTTTCACGTAGCCACGACGGCAATGAGGAACTTCGTAGATGGTGCTAACAACCGAGTACGTCAAAAGGGCCAACTCGTGGCTGCCAGTTGACGGGGAATCCGTCCGTCCGTTCCTCGATCGGGCGAACGTGCAAGCTGGTGATCTTAGGGCGCGCACGCTACGCGCGATCCTGCCTAATAAGCCGGGAACGCGCGAGGTGCAGCAGCCTTTAGAAGGACGGCACTCTGTCTTTGGCTAAGGCCGTGGCTCTAGCCGTGTCCAACGATGGTGGATGGTGTGCCCTGCGACGCGGGGATGGGAAGTGATGAGGAGGGGCGGGGTGCGTGGAGGGGGGTAACGGTCGGTCTTCAGTTGGGGGGGTCAACGTTTTCGGTATGGCTCGTAGCGCGCTGAAGCACAGTCACGGAGCCGCGGTTCTATATAGCACAGTCGATGATCTCGCTGGGTTGGGTTTCGCGGCGGCGAGCAGCACCGCCGGCGCTGCTGCTTCCTCCTTCTCTCAACGGCCACGCAGCAACGACGATCCAGTACCAGAAGCACCACCTTTACCTCTACTTCCACCTTCGGTTCCAACACCACCACCTCCTCTTCTTCCTCCTCTTCCTCAGGCAGCGCCGCCGCCGCTGCTGCTGCTGCCGCCGCCACCACGACCTCCGACGCCTTCACCTCCTTCTGGCCCTTCTGCTGCTTCACCAGATCGGAGCTGCCGCGCACTGACACGCACCCTCTCGATAACCAAACAGCTTTACTACCAGCAGCGGATGATCTCCGTGCTTCTGGATAGACTTTTAAAAGACAGCCGTAAGCGCAAACTCCTGCTCCTCGACCTATCGCACTTATCGTAGGGTTCCCCCTTCTGGCTAGGGACTTCGTCTTTACTGTCGTCCACCTTTTACGACGCGATCTCCTATACCTTGAGATTTTATTTCTCGTGACACTCGGACACGATGATTCTCTCCTTGGTATTAAAATTGTTTTAGACTCGATAGGCCCAGCGTTAACGCTAGCGCCAGCGTTCACGCTCGGTTCCTCGCCGAGAGCTTCGGAACCTGCGCCTCTCTCCTCTGCCTTGTCGTCACCTTGCTCACTCTCTCCTTTACGCACGCTCACTCCTTCCTCTTCTCCTTGTTTCTTCTCTTCTTGCTTTTCCTTTCTCGTTTCTATACTACTTCTTCGCCTTATCGCACTGCTGGTACTGCTGGTGCTGCCGTCGCTGTCGCTGTCGCTGTCGCTGCTGCTGCTGCTGCTACTACTGCTACTGTCGCCACCGCTGCTGGTGCTGCTGCTGCTAGCGATATTCGTACTATTGCTGACGATGTTCGACGTCGACGTCGTCGTTATCGTCGTCGTCGTCCTCGTCCTCGTCGTCGCCGTCGTTATTGTACTCGCGACCGCTCTGCTTCTCTGGCTCAAGCTCGCGCACGGCTCGCGCACGACATTTTACCGCGACGCCGATACACACCTTGGACTTGGAAATGATCCCGTATCTCGTTATTTTACCTTTTCTATGCCTGTCCCTATATTCTACTGTTTTGTTAATGCACTCGCGACACGGGCTGGACGTAGGCTACGTACGCGATTAACGCAGAAAAGTCAGCCGAGTCGCTGAGTACGGGTACACCACACCAGCCACGGATTTTTCGAAGCCTCCTCAGACATTGACCCGTTCGGGCGAGATCGGGACACTCGAGCGCCACCGGACAAACCCGAATGTGACGTCAACGACACCCCGACTATTCCCCTTGCCATTGCTCGACCAACCGCACTTCTTACAGCCGCAGAACGAAAGACGATCGACCTGCCAGCTGTCGTTGGCTTTCGGTACCTTCTTTTTCTGCCCGCGCATTTCGAATATGAATTTCAGTTTTGAATGTATAACTCAAATATTTTGGATTTTACTCGGATTTTTTAATTTGAATATCGGTTGTTACGTGTCTCTAATAAATAAGTACAAAATTACAGCACGGGTATGTTAAAATCATTGTGAAGTTATTTAAAGAAATGTTAAGATAAACCTTAAAGTCATCGTCTTTTGTATACGAAATACATGGCAGGGAATGCTTTCGCAACGACGTACGTCAAATCCGCGTCAAATGCTTTGACAAATGTATTTCATTCTGCTGGCAGACCTATTTCACTCATATTGCAAGTGACACCTCTCTGGCCGTTGATAATGTAGTGAACGTCAAAATACAATTACCATATGCTGCCGGTAAAGTAGAACTCCAAATTTATCAACCATCATCAGCTGCATACTAGAGACACCTGGTGCGAATATTTCGTCGATTCTTTCAAACGGGATAGCAAATCCCCACTCCAAAATGATGGTAGTCAGCAAAGCGCGGGCTTACGGTTCAAGTTGCATTTTGGATGCGACCGGCTGCACATCGTAATCGGTTTCGGGACATAATTCAAGTATCGTGAATTAAGATAGATAGTAATAATTCAAATTTTCAAAAGAAGTGTCCACTCATCAAAATAGTGAAAGTCATCATTGAAATCATCCGATAAATCCTGAAATACCGGTGAGTTACTAATTAATCATTCACGAGTCACAAACAAAAATCAATATTTGCGTGTCCGTAACAATCAGTACAAAGTAAATACTGATTGTACAATCGATATTAAAGTATCTGCTTGTTCAATTCGAATTCGCGCGATTTGAATTCGATTAAAACAATTAATTCCACGGCCAATTCAAAAATATACACGCGCCAATTTACCGGCTACTATCCATCGCTTGAAAACAGGTTCAAAATACGCCTCTATGGAAACTTTATTGATAGCTTCTCTGTGGTTTGGATTTACAGTCGAGCGCTATCAATTTGAAATTACCATTCAAATAGATTCACATTGTGGCTGCGTGTGGCCAATCAAATGACGTACCACGCGCTCTGCGATTTATTCGCCAGACAATATCGCGTCCGTCAAACCATAACGAGCTGATCCATTAACGCTTTTGCTTATTTACCTAATTCCGATGAAACTTCCACCGAGATACAAGTCCGTAATTAGTCTCGTTTCAGCGAGTATCAAGTTATTAATCAAATCGAAATCCAAAATCCGCACTGGGACTAGAGGACATGTATATCTATCTGTTTAACTCCAGTAATACAGTATATATGTATACATATACGTAAACTGCTATGTAAATTCAACTACAAAGTTTCCACTACCCTGTAGCTTGAACTTTCGTTACGTATAAAATATAGTATATACATGTGACGTATCTAACGACAACGAATCAAATATTTACCCCAAAGCGTAAGCCTTTCATCTCGTTAGTCATTTCTCCGAGGATTCGTTTAATTTCTGCATGGATTTAAGAATTTTTAAATTCTCATAAACCAAATGCCAGCCCTCAAATGTCTCACGAGTACCGCGTGAATACTGTGAGAACAATTCGTTACTCGCCACCCTAATGCACACGGATTTATTCACGCGATTAAGAACGCCGCTTTGCACATTCGTTACGGGCAATGCAAATCAGCCCAAAGGATTTCTGACGATTCAATTCCACGACTTTAAGACCGATCCGCACGACGGCGTCTCATCCTTTAAATTTTCCCTCGCATACGAATTCCTAGGATATTTCGTACATGTACATATAAAAACTACTCCACATAGGCTGTTCCGCGTGAAGCGACTGACATGAATGAGAATTCCAGCACAATGTACATGAAAACTCGCCCGATAAACTCCGCGAAAAGGTAATGATGCGCGTCAAAATAAATCGCAGCTCCAAGTGCACCCAATTGCTGTGAGGCTTTAGGAAATTCAAGCGACATGACGGAACAGGCGCGTTCGATTTAACAACTTTAAAAAATGTCACTCACTCTCTCTCTTTCTCTCTCTATCACAATAATCCATGCTCTACATCTCTCTCTCTCTCTCTCTCTCTCATATCTACTGTTTTGTTCGCGTTCTGTCACCAATTGTAAATGACTGCCGAATTACGTTCATTGCCATTATAGAGAAGCTTTTCGATATCAATAGCAAATGCATGTTCGCTGCTTGAATTAACGCATAGATGGCGCCAGCGTCGAAAGGTACTAAATCGTAAAGTGTAATGTCATCGAGAAGTCGAAACGTAGGAAAATCCATTGGCTCTCTAATGATATATAGAAATAGACCAACAACGCGCGAGATCTGTACATAATGGGTAGAATCGACTGCACGCTGTTCACGTTGTCCGATGTGTTGTTCCATCTTGTTGTCGCTGGTTTTGTATACCAAATGGCTTCCATGTTAGCGAATAGGTATCATATTGACAATGAGAGTTGTACTAAAGGTAGCACTATATATATATATATATATTAGCACACATATAATCAAATATGCACAGTGAAATAAAAAGGTAGATTATGTAAATGAGCATATTTTTCGTTCTCAATAAGCGACGCTCTCAATTGATTTCAGAATACTAATAATGATGCCAGAAATCATGATTGCGTAGCTCTAAAAGCATCGAATGATCTAGCCCATTATTCTTGAACTATAGTGGCTTCCTACTTAGGAAAATTTAGGCCATGTCACTATATATATATATATACATATGAGCGATAAATAAATACAAAGAAGGACTCACCTTCTACACCCACGCCATGCCTAACAATGAGGTTCACGTTCGACAACGACGTTTCGCGTCGGGGGGACCCTTGTAGACGATTTTAGTTTACGGGAGAATTCTAATGGTATGGGCATCTCTCCTTCTCTCTCTCATTCCTTTGCTCACTCCCTCTTTTAAGATGCTTCTGTCACGCTTCGCTCTTGCCATTTTACTTGTAATCCTTTCCGAGGTCGTACCCTCCTCCTTTTTCCTTCTCTTCTTATTCTCTTGAATCTTTGCATACAATAGAATCACGCGACTCCCACTAACAATAAGTCATGGTTTATCCACGTCGACTTAATCGCTCTCTTGAAAAAAGCCTTTAAATTCTCTCTTTAAATCATTCGAGACTTGTATTTTTCTTACTGCACATCGTGCTCGGTCTATCCCTAATCTTGCTTCGAGATTACAGTTAAAAGGAAACTTTGAATTCTAATATTTACACGGATTCCTCAACGGTCCAGATAGTTGGCTGAGAGGGATGCTGCGAGTGGAATCTAGAAATTTAGAGGCTCTTGACGCCGCCGCTGACTTATTTATTTGTCATACACGAAGAAAACATATAGGAGAGATTTCATTGGAAGGAGAAAACCAAGATTTACGTCGGCACTTTGGTGCTTAAGTGGGATATACATATAGCCTTGTGATATGCTTATATATACAAGTTAAAAATCCTATAAAGAAGAAGAATTATACCTTTAAGTGATCACTTCATTCTTTCTTTCATCGCTTGACTTCCCAATCGATCGAAGTATCATCAAGAGAATTTTCTTTTAAGTTTATTACTCTCTCTTTTATCTCTTTCATTCGCTATTTTTTTTCCCGTGGTTTTTGCACGTCAGGCTGTGATGATTGAATTTTAAAAATTACTCATCCCCCGTACCTAACAAACCCTCCTTCTACCCTGTCTACTGGCATTCTCCCCTTTCAAAATCCATCGAGACCCTAATGGCTTTAAAAACGATGCCGGCCGTCGGGCGACGTTTTCAACGGACGACTTCGGCAGACTGGACTCGACGCTACGTCAAGGTGCAGGAACAAATCATGTTGCAAAGGGTGAAAAATAATTTTCAAAGTGTCTCCCTCTCTCTCTCTCTCTCTCCCAGCCTATTTCATTCTATTCTCTATCTATTTCCTTCTCTTCCACGGTGACAGCAGCCCCCCCTCCTCATCACTACACACCCTCTTTTTCCTCTCTCGATTTGGGAATCTGCATTTCACCACGGGAGATCACATTTGTATCAATCAACCGGCGACGTGAAAAATGAATTCGCCGTTTGACGCTGCACGCTACGGCTAAACGGTGATTCATAGTACAAGGTAACGAACGGAGAAAGGGATGAAAAAAAAAGGAAAAGAGGGTGTAGGAATAGTAGCGTCGACAGTGGTAGTCATACCAGTTATATTAATAGTAGAGTATGAGCGTAGCGAAAAACCAGCACGAATCGGATTGATTAAGCTGCATAATGAGATTTATCCCTGGTTCAGAATCTTCTAAGGTTCGTCTCTGCTCTCTTTGCTGGCTCTCGTCTTTCATTTAGAAACCTCTAGAGTCTACAAGCTGATTTATACCTCAGCCATAGGAGAGTGCAAAGAATAAAAGAGGTGGCCATTTCAATAATCGTTTTATCGGAAAGTCCTTGATCATTCACATTTTGATAATCTCGCTCTGAAAACGAGCTTGAGTCGTCGAACAGACAATTTTGATGTCCGATAAATTCGATATTATATAAATCTAAATATTGCCACACTTTCTGAAAGTACTTAATGGCCATCGTTACAAATTCTTCATTCTCACAATACAAATACAAATATGTTGAAGTATCAGTGTGCGCTTTGGTAAATATATTTGATCCTGGTCAAGGAACGGAGCTTATCTTTCTCCTTTATGACTACCCTCAATCCCAGCTACCACGAAGATGATGTTCATCAGGAGAGTTCAGCTCCTGTAAAAGGACAAGATCAGGTATAGGGACCATGGCTGATCCTGTATATTTAATTATCATCCACATATACCTGGACCGGATCTTCTACCTGAAGAGTATCAAAATATCCCCCAGACGGATCTTAGCGACTGGTCTCTTTCATCTGTTGGATGAAGAGTGTTTGATTAGGCTAAAATAAAAGGGATCTCATTTTCAATCTCCTTTCTGTACATACAGCTTGCCGACAGTATGTGAGACAAGCCGCTATCGAAGTGTTATCTTGTAAGATGCTTTGAAATTGGTCAGTGTCAAAGGTCACGCCGTGAAGCGTAGTAGTCGGATGAGGTTGCGCAGTTTGTGGAAGCAAATAAGTCGGCAAACTTCCTCTTGAGAAATTTCAATGACTCTACCGTAGAAACTGTACGCTCTACGGTTGCGTAAATGGGTATCTGTGACATTTGTGGGTTTTGGTGGGCTCTTTCGTGGAATACGTTTGTAATCGTGGTGTCGCTGCTTGTATAAATAAGAAATACTGGACCGGTTGCTAAGAGTTCCAAATATTTGTAAAGCACATTGCGATTCTCCTTTGACCTGAATTCCAACGGAAATAGATCCTTAGTAGTAATGGTGTTATATTTCTACTTTCTGACAGTCGTATGGTCTGAGTCAGTTGTAGTTCTAGAACAAAAAGGATGATTTAATGAAAACTGACTCAGGTCTATAAAAAGGATAGCTATGGTAGGGGGACTGAAACTGGCTGTCTCGTAGAGGCTGGATTTACCTGATATCCTTAGCAGGTATTAGCTGGAGGATTTTGAAGGTACAGCAACCTTTAGGCATTGTGGATCTACCTTTATGTTTCCCTTTTTTGTGCAAGGTAGCAAACGTAGGGAGATAGAAACAAGAAAAGAAACTGGTCTTGAGGAGCCTGAGTCTTCTCTATGCATACCTGAAAACGCACCTGCCCGTTGGGTCTGTTGAGTTTTCGAGAAAATTTTCCATTATTCGGTCCAGATTCCTTTGGTGGTCAGGTAGCCACATAGAAGCTAGGTAGAAGGTCTCACGAATTTGCTAGGACTACGTCCTTGGAAAATTTGCCTGCGACTACAGGTGAAATTCCAATGGAAGGCAGGTGTCCATCTGGACAAACGCTGTACAGTTTCCAGAAATGCGATTTAGTTTGAACTGAGAAAAAAATTCTTTAAACCAAAACTCTTACCGACGTACTTCACTTCAGGATCGAAGGGTTGACCTTGTCACGGGGTATCCGTCTGTCAAAAATACTCCAAACTGGAACCCTAGGTATATACCTGAATAATTTTACCAGATGCTGTAGGACGTGGTTCGATTCACCCTGGTTAACAGGAAGTCAAATATAGTTGATAAAGAAATTTATCGAAGATCGATATTCTAACTGTCCTATTGGATATAAATGATAGACATATGGGCTAGCTCCTTTATGCTCTTTTGGACATATGTGTTGACGCAACAATGGGCTTTCACCCGCGGTGTCCGCCACTCGCGGGCTACTTGACTTTTGTAACGCACTTTAGACTAAAGGCCCTCTAGGCTCTCCCATATGGAGTCCATTTCAGTCGAATGAATGCCTAATTCGAGCGCCATTCACGTTAATTCAATTTCAAGTTAATTGTCAATGGTAGAATCTTCAGAATCATCCGTGCGCAGTGGGTGGAGCTAGCTACAGAGATTTATTCGAAAGATTTATACAGGAATTATTCTAACTCGCCAGAAGGACACGTATTCGCATGATCGAGGACCCTTCTAGAATTAATCGATGCTCCTTCCAAATTCGATTACCATCAACAACCCCGAACATTTTTCAATCTCTAAGTATAGAGATTGCCTATACCCATGTTACGTATCTATGAAATTATTTAGTTTGACATTTTCCTGATATATTCAGAAGGTTTGACAGGATGAGAAACAGCACTTTACCCAAGGATGAAGATACGACCTATCGGATTTTAGTCGACTCTTCATCCCACAAGGAGAGCGCGCGATTTTAAACTAAAAGGGGGAACGAGTAAGAGAAAAGCGAAAGTATAAGGAAAGGGCGCAGAATGGGATAGATAGGTAAGCCATGGGGTTGATGATACCGAGAGAAACTTCTTGCGAAGGGGTATTAAAATAAGCCGAATTTTATTCGGCCCGTAGACTGGGGTTATAATCCAGGACGGGACGCCATTGGGAAAATTATTGTCCGCAGTTAAAATCGAGAAGCGCCAATGATATTCAAACCGTCTAGTAGTTCCCTCGCCATCCGTCATGAATACGTTGGAGGTCTCGGCAGCACCGTCGCCCTTGGCATTCTCGTAAATCGTCGAACCCCGTCTCGACTGGTCTCGACTAGTATTCGTGACGTAGCGACGGGTGAAGAGATACTCTGCGGAATAGTGCAGATGCACGTCACGATAATTTCGCGAAAGCCTGTAGAAATCGCCAATGATATTTGCAAAAGCCGACTGTCGAGGAACCTCACGTTACGAGAGCCGTCTTCGGCCATTCCCGCATATTCCTACTACACAAGCCTGTATTGAAATTGACCTAACCTATTCCGCACGGTATGTCATTTCGCACGGAAGGTTGGGACAATTGTTTATCGTGCTACTATTTGTAGGGGAATGGCTTATACATATAATAACCTTTTGAGATGGGATATCGGCGGGCATTATACAGTAACGGATGGAGCAATACGCTCCAAGAGTGGGGTCTCGTTCTTGAACTAATCCTCTACAGCGTGCAATCGGCCGGAGTGCTTACATCCCCGCCTATACACATCCTTCTGGAAAGGCTGTAAAGGACTCAAGAAATTTTGGAGAAGTAACGCGCGGAGGAACTTGTCTCAAATGGAAAATACAAACTTACCTACGTTGCCGAAGGATGTACGTATAAATATATATATATATATATATATGTAGAGGCATCTGCACTCTGGGAAACTAGTGCCTACAGAAGTGGCTGTGAAGTTAACGGTAATTCTAACTTTAGGTTAGGTCTGCTCAGTGCGAAATCTTCAAGCCAATCTGGAATTAGGTGCCTGCGGTGTATTTCTATAGTGCTTAGTATTGTATACACACAACTGGTATTCCTGAATGCATTGTAGTTCCACTCACTCGATTCATTCATTGATTGAAACGTGAAACTTTTCCAGTATTAAGTGAATGCGACTTCTGTAGGTTAGGCGGACAGATAACGTAGGCGTTGCAACGAGATACAGGGCGTTGCACAATAACTGTCGTATCCTCGCGAGGCATTCGCACCGGCGCATATCCGTGTGGACATATAAATGCATTATTCAGATCCCGCCACAGTCCCAGCACTGCATTTGCGTTACTTCCAGAAGATTAAACTTGCATGCGACACGATCTATGAAGTATAGTCGCAGACGGCAGGACCGACATGCGACTTGCTCTCGGACAATGCGAATTCAGCCTGTACCGCCCCACCCTTTTCTCAATGGTTTTCGACAAATTTCGACTTTATTACTAGGACACCCAGTACATACTGTATATACAGAGCAAAGAGCGTCCCTCTTGTTACGGGTGATCCACTCCTCGATCATCGTTACCAGCGGTGACAAATGACACGTGACACAGCACCCATTTTAGTACAGGGGATTAAAATGGCTCTTTAACCTCGTGACGCATTTTTTTTTTATTTATACCAAAACGACATTCGTATAACCTATGACAGATAGATGGGTATGCAAAAAGCGTTCTCAGGATATGGTGTAAAAGAGATGATCTTGATCCTGGTTTAAGTGGTCCAGGCCCCCTATCGTTCAATCCCCTACTAGCGTCACTCTTCTCTTATCGGGTTTCGTTTCGGGGGTAAATTTAAGTCCCAGTTTAAAATTCCCGTGATGTTAAGGGTAGCCGATAGATCTTCCACTACCATTACTCTCTTTCTCTTTTACCTTAGACTGTACTTTTGGTTCGGTTTTGGCGTTTTATCCCACCCCTCTTGTCGCGATCGTACCATCCCTTAAATCCCTTTGGTTCTGATTCTCCATTAGTATAAAACTTCTCGATATCGTGGTAAAATCCTTCTCTCTCTCTCTCTCTCTCCCTCCCTCTCTCCCTCTCTCTCGTTCTCTCCACTACTATCTCTCCCTCGTCTCAAACAAGGTTTAACACAACGAGCCGCGGCAAGATCTAAAACAGTCGAAGGAATTACAGGTAGTAGAAAGCCATTTGCATTAATTATGAGAAACGTTCGTTACCTTTTGTTTAGCATAGCTGCTACTATATCCATGGACAATTATTAACCGGAAGGGTTGCTGCACACCCCTTTGATTCAAGTATCCAAGTATTTCAGTGTAATTGCGTCTTCATTAGAAGCAGCCGCTTGAATTATTGAATACGCGATCGTTATCACGCTATTCGTTATGCATGCGAGTATTATTTTACGCAATGGCGGACATCGATAATACATTTGTTCGATAATACATCGACAGCACATCGTTAATGCAATTAGGGTTGATAACTCCTAGCATCCCAGTTTTCTACCAAATACCACATCCAAAAACACCATCCTCCTATTGTCAGGTATCTCAAGATCAATGAAACGGAAAATATCTAAAGGGATGCTTAGCATTCATACCAACGAGAGAAAGGCAGAGCAAGTACCCATGACAGTCGTACTGAATTGCCGAATATCTTTTTTTTTTCGTCCCCAAAAAATTCTACCCCAGAAAATCGGGATTTATAGTCTTGTATGTCCCGTTCCCTTTGGGGTCACCCGTTATAGAAACGGATTATCCAATCGCACGTAGTGAGCTTTCGACTCACTCGGCTAGAACCAAGTCGAGCGTGAAGTCGTCCATGCGCCGGTAACGGATCCACACATGGATCCCCATGCTTGCGTATTGCATTTATCCATATGTATCGTAGCGGATATATAGTGTGTACGTGTAAGTGCGTAAGCGCATACATCCAATGCTAGAAAGATTATGGGACTAGGGACTATGTGTCATGTCAGAATAGGAAGCGGAAATAGAAATTAGGAAACTGCATGGGGCCCAATGTCACTGTACGTATATACAGTATATATGTATGTGTATATATATATATATATATCTACGTATGGGGTCCATTCACGATTAATGCTTTAACATTACCGATGATACTGATCGTTCTACTAGATTTTCTAGTAACTGCTGATGACACTTCGGCTGCTAGCAGCAGTAGGTATCATTTTTACGGCACTGCGGCGAACATAAAAGTTATTTATTGAAACGTACCCGGGGATCTACGCGTTTCTATTCCACCATTTTCCTCGGGGAACCCGTCACGGCTCGTACCTACCAATTCCTTATATCACGTGCTATACTTTCTTATTGTGATATTACAGTATACTTACCTGCTTGACGTTTTACTGCATGTTTATCATTTGAACTTTAATTCTGGTCTGAACTGTACGTGCATTATGTTGTCATTACTCTTTTTTGGGTTAACAAGGTTAAATACAAAAAAAATAGGTTAAAAGAGGGAGACGGCGATTGGGCCGGAAAAGCATGCAATTCAGGATGGCTGATATGGGAAGGTGGCGATAGGACAGAAGGGCAGATAGAGGGAAGAGAGGACGAGGAAAACATCTGGCGTTAGAGAAAATCTAATTTCTAAACCTTGCTCTGTCCTTACTAATTCGCCTCTGGTAACAGGATAAAAATCGAGTCGAGGAAAAGTTCGACCATCCCCCTCTCTGTTCCCATTGCACCCCTTACAGCATCCCTTTAGGAGTCAGGTTCCTCGATGGATTCTCTATTCACCCTAAAGGCAACAGCACGACTTCTGGATTCTCTCATCTCTCTACCTATAAACAGTCGGTCCTCTTTCTCTCTCTGTCCCTCTTTCTCTTTTCATCTATACCAACTCTGTCACTCTCGCGCGATAGCGCCTACCTTCTGCCTTTGCTTTTCTATCGCTGATTGGAAATGTTTGTCCCGCAGCAAATCATTCGTAGGCGATCTGCCCGGTTGCCGTTTGCGCCACGAAACTTTCCTCTGCAGATTCGTTTCGATCAGTCCCTGCATTTCACTCCCTCCCTCTCTCTCTCTCTCTCTCTCTCTCTCTTTCATCCTTTACCTGGTATCTATCTCGCTCTCTCGCTCCCACTCGTATACCCTCTTTGTCTTCTTCTACTTCGATGAGACTCGCGGACGGCTTATTGGGAATTCCTCCTGAATGGATCCTCGCCGAGAGCAGTCGGAGCCCTTCCTCAGACGCTGGGCGTCCTGACGTTTCACGATAGAGAGAGCCTGAAAATACATTTATCGTTTTACTCCTACCATAAGAGGCGGGCTTATTCCCCTATGGATACCCAGCGTCTTGGATGTACGAGACTAAAGTGTTCTCTGAATCTATACGGGTAACGTGTAAACAAAGATCAATCCAAAGACACAGACTTGGATGGAGTGTCTTACGGATGGGTACAAGGAACATTGAACAAGCGACGTCCTCGGGTTCCCGTATTACCCGAATCTCTATTCTACAACTATATTATTCATCTTGTCGTCAACTGGAAGCTGACGCGTTCATACCTGTTACGGTACAATACGCTCGAGTGATAAAAGTAATGGAAGCAAGTAAACTAAATTGTTCAGAGAGGTAATAGGTTAACGTCCGCTTCCTTATTCTTATTGTTCCTCCGCAGGAGTAACGGCGAGCTGTTTGCATTTATTACTGTGGGGGGTCATCGCTTTCCGGAAATTCCCAGGAACACAAAGACACCGAATCCGGGAAAGCCTGGTGCACGCGCGTCTGCAACACAAACAGCAGGAAATAAATTAAAGCGTATGGCCGGTCAGAGTGGGAATCAGATCCCTTGAGGATTTGCACTTCCGGTAGTAGCATTATCGCGCAACGATAAGGGATGTCACGTCCTTCACCGTTAATTTTTTTTTTTAATTCGAAATCTAATTTTTTTCCTTGCTCTAAGATCGATCGCAATAATTTTATAACTTCGTTATTGGATGCTCGAACTTTTGATCGTGCTTTATTATGATTGTTATATTATCGATACGGCTATCTTACCCCGTAGCGCGCACTGTATTTCTACTTCTAGGAGTAAAGTACTGTCGAGGCTGTTAATGGTACTGCTGCTGCACCCCTTAAGAGGGGTTGGAAAATCAATTTGTCCCATCGTGACATCCTTTGAGATCACTTAGCGGAAATTCCGCGGGATACTGCGGGGGTCGCAGCGTCCCTGGAATCCTGCGTGCTCAGGATCCTGCCGCTCCTGCTGCCCCTTCGACCTCCTTTTTTTTTTCGTTCTTCCTCTCCTCTTCTTAATGGCGCAGGAAAAGGGAGTCGCGGCTACCGACGGACTAATGTCTTTGTCATGTCGACTGTCGACAAATCGCTCTTTGAAGAGAAATCCCAACCCCTACGCGATCCCCATCCGTCCCGTCTGAACTCTACCCTTGTCTTCCCGCACCCTAAATCCTAAGCGCGCCGATTCACTGTACTATGTCATACGGCGCTCTATGACGTAACCGCTACCACTACTGCTATCGTTGCTGTACCCTCAAGGTGTATGACGTCACGGGCTCAGAACCTTAGGGCATTACTTTTCCCATGATAAAAAATAAATAACTCCTACCGTCCTATCTTCTCCGCTGCCCCACTCGATTATTCATTCACAATGACCGCGGTTGCACAAGTTGTCAGAACTTCTTGTGGACTTGGGCAGATTTCGAATTCTCGAATGACAAATCGATATTCCACCCCCCGTGTCTATTTAATAATTTTTCAATTTTATCTCTAGCGGACTGTTACCGCAGATTTTACGAACTGTCCTGTCAGACGCAATTTATGAGATTTATCTTATTGACATAATATTGTCAATCGCGATCGCTGAAAATGCGATGGAAAAATATTCATTGACCAGATTATAACTGTATATATTATTATTATATATAGCCACTGACATTTTAACTTTATTACATAACGTCATTACCGGGATGGAGTATAAACAGCAAGGATGCTGAGAAACGAGACGCTGTAAATATCTGGGTAGGAAATTTAATATCACAATTAATCTGTTACGTATCCGTACGGTTTCGCGTGGAAACTCGTAAAATCGAAAATTTTCCCAGTTTCCCCAGTGAGTTTCTACGCTTGTATTTTACCCCATGATTTTCACAATTCGCGCTTCTCGACCAGCTATGTTTAACCAGGACGCGCGCGCTCCCGCTCGTTAGTGCATAACAAAGCATTTGGCAAATAGAGAAAATCACTTTGGCTGCTCGCAACTATCAAACAATCAGTAGGAATTATGCGCCAATTCGCGATTCTCCAGAGTGAATCCAGTTGCGGTTTCTCCGGCATAGGTTGGGCGTCGGCCAAAGAATAACACAGCGAACAACCCGGAGCCATTAAAGTATAGTTAGCGTTAAATTCTGGACCAAGAATACGTATGTCTAAGGGGAAGTCGCCGAGTTAGAATATGATCGTTATAAATTTTACGCGTAATTTATAGAAAAATTAAATATACATTTTTCATTATAAAATCTCCGGATTGGTCCGTAATTAAATTTCTGATAATCTCATACGTCGCTAATTAATAAGCCAATGATAATATCGAACATAACGTAATTCACAATGATATATAGATTGAGCGTACGGCTTATGCTATACAGGGTGGTTCTTTGGTCAATAATATAATGAGACCCTCTGAAACGGCATTAAGGGTGGGGAAACTGCTGGAAATTGAAAAGGGATGGTCGTCGTCATCGACCGTCTCTGTACACACACACACACACACATATATATCTATATATACGTATATAAGTACTAATGCTAGTACACCATGAGGAATCCCGTAAAATATTTGAAACTCGCGCGGAATTCGTAGGGGGGCTCGAATTTCGCTTCATTTGCACCAGGCGGGATTCATAACTTGGATCTGGGCCTTTATTTCCGACGCCGACGCCCGGCGTCCATGCAGCCAGAGACCAACATTTACGAATTCCCTACTGGTACCTCGGTTTTCCACGTAATTTCACAACGTACGCTATACTGCCGTATAGTTTTACATATCGGACGATAAGCGCTCACGTGTGAATGGATTGGACTATTGTTAAACACATTGTGAAAATAATTGTTGTCCTTTGCGATATTGCCCTGAGTTTATTATTATATCCTTCTCTGTTTATCCACTCGTTCATTGATTTTTCTATGAAATATTATTCTCATTGAATTCCTGTTATCAGGCAACTCGACTATTCAATTAACTGAAGTATAGAACCCATCGACCGGACATGCAATTTCGACGAAAGTATTGAGAAGTGACGTGAATATAGATATTTGAATCGATAGCAAAGTGTCAAGTCGTGTATTAATTTTTATGAAAAAGCTACGTTTCTATACGCTCGTATAGTATAATATATATGTAAACCAGTAGTATCACACGTACCGCTTATCATACGTGACACCCACGGATCATTTGAAGAGCGTACGACGTGAGTATCCAATTATCAGAAAGAGGCCGACGATCTCGTTTCGCCTACGTCCAATCGGCTACCGCAGAGAATTCGAAGCTGCGATATCCGTCTGCCGGGATATAAATAAATCTGGGAGGATATTTCCTACAGGAGAATTTTTCCAGCCCGGGGCAAAGGCGACGACGTAACGGTACCGTAGCCCCCGGACGGATCCAGAAACCCTGAAAAATCGTAGGAACTTCCTTGAAGATTTTAAAGGGTCCCTGGAGGGTCTCTCGCTGATATATTCGAACGAGGATAGGAAAGAAATAACAAGGAGAAAGAAACGGATGTGACGTAGCTGTTGTCCGTCTGTGAAGTTGGCAGCAACGATGCTGTGCAAGACGTTAGGATAGATAAGTATAGGGCGCAGTGCGTCTCCACTTTGTAAAATAACGAAGTGTCAAGATTTAGATGTGGGTTGGTACGGACCTGAAGTATTTTCTAATGGACGACAGAAGATGAATTTCCGGTTAGTTTACTCCCAGCAGGATGGCAATTTCATCGACGTCGGCCAGTCCCCGTGTTAAAACGGATCCTAATTATTTTTAATTAAATCGCGCCGAGACGCTATCCGTCGATACTCGCCATGATGGTTCGCCAGTCAAACAGCCAATCAGCTAAACAGCCAATGACGACGGGGATGGCCTTGCTTCGTTATCCTTCCGCTGCCTCCGAGACTCTGGGAGACAATGCTGGATGATCGATATTGTTTATTAGACGTTCCATTGGGGAACCGCAGGAGATTTCTGCGGAATCTTCCGGATACGGATCTTAGAAATTCTCGAGAACCTAACCTAACTTTATTCCAATTGGGTTATGTACTCCAGAGTGAAGCTCCTACTGGCTTCGATTCTCAGGAGGAACGCAATAAGGAATGTCCATTAATGCCACTTTGGAGGCTGTCCAATGTTATTTTACAGAACCGAATGATAAACCTGAGGAGACAGCTAAAAGACGCCACCGTGTAAATAATTGAGCCGGCATAAAGGCGCGGCAAAGACTGGCGAACTCTCAACTGTGTGGGGTAGTGGATGAAGCAAGGTTGTGTCGACCCAGCCAGACGTATCTGGACTTTTGAATAATTTAGAAACATTGATTCCATGCATCGGATATGAGGAGTCTTATAAGTGTCCTATGAATATATTTAAAATGTGTATTAAATTATAGACCAGATCTACTGTCTCAGGATTAGGTTACACGAATTATCAGTTAAGATCGCGTATACGCACTCTAGCCTGCGTCCCATTCGCTGTACGGACGCTGGCTGTGCGGAGCATAGTGGCGGTCGTCCGCCGTCGCGACGCCCCACGCTACTACGGGACATCAAATTTTCATTTCCCCCAGGATTTCCTAGCGCCTGAAATTGTCGTTTCTCTACCCCGGGAGCTTCAGCTGTCGCTAAAGTTGCTCAGCTACCGCAGGAGGAACTCGAAGAGGAGGATCATGAACCAGAAGGACTGGCTAAGTCCGAATACAATACCTAATAAAAATTTCATGCCGTTTGACAATCATGGTTAAAAAAGGTAAATAAACGGATGACTTCTCCACGAGTGAACGCTTCTGTATTCTCGTTAAATTCTCGTAAAGTTTTAGCTTGGTTCACACGTTTCACTTTTTTTTTCATCTCTCGGTATCATATTTTGCATTTTATGGAATGACGCGACTAGAAATATTTTTATAGCGTGACGACGGTAAAACTCACGGAAATTTTTCACGTGCACAGATGAGACCTAAGAGGGTGGTTGAAGGGCGAATGAAAGCGACGGGGGCAAAAATATGGAACGGCGATTCAAAACGATGGCGCGAAAAACGAAAGAGCAGGACGCGTGGCAGGAGAGCAAGGGAAGTATTAATTCGTGACGTAGCTACCGGCGTCGGGACGACAGGGATGAAGTAACGGGAATAATTCATTAGCTGCTGGAAAATATCGTAAATCCAACCGGTGAACAGTCCGAACGTTTTCCCTAGTTCTACCCTCCTGTTCCTGCATTCCCTTCACCTTCCGCGACCCCCCAAACTCCCCATCCGCAATGTGCGCAGCGGCTTCGCTGCATAATTAGTTTCGGCATAATTAATCTGACAAGCTCTCGAGTCGCCAGCTATTCGTCATCAGGGTTGTCGCCGCATAAAAATCTACCCATAATATTCTACACCCTCGATCTCCCGTTTTAGCCGCATATTTATATATATGGTATAGCTAACACGCCAACCACTCTCGGACTACCTGAAACCGCACATTCTACTCAGGCGTCCCACCAAACGCAGCTACGACCAGCGCCATAATAAACGAGGCCTGGCAAGACTTAAGAACCCAGTGACTCGTAGCGGAGCTGAAACAAGCATACGAGAGCTTGCAATTTTCCGAAGTAATTTTCTCCCGAGAATAATCACTTTTCGCAGCATCGAGACTGACGTACTAATCCAAAACTCGACACCCAGCCTCCACACGGCAATCCGTTCGTCACGGGACACTTCCCGAGTCCCTTCACAGATCCTTTAATGCACAGGAATAATAGAGTTTCCTGGTGGCGTGACAGAGACAAAAGTGCAGTTACGTAGACAGTGAGTCGAACAAAAAAAGACAAACATAGAAAAGAGCTGTAAGGACTTAGAGGCGTGGGTGAGGACGACGTACAACAGTTGAGGGGTAGTGGTGGTAGTATTGGGGGGATGCGTGGGTGGTTGCGAAAAAGAAAATAAAATAAACGTAAAATAGCATAGCGAGCGGCAGCAGCCGCTCTGGTAAAAGTCCGATTATAAAACTAATCTAAAACCAGCGCACACGTTACGGAAGCTGCGAGGAGGTACCAGAAATGGCAGCGGGAGCTGTTAAACTTTCGTAAGACTGCAGCGTCATTCTGTAGAAATATATATATATACATACACGCATGTACACGTCCTTACGTAACAGTGTGTCTGTTGACCTTTTACCAGACACGACAGCCACCGGTGGCTTTCATATTTCTATGTCTCTAGCTTCCATCCTCCTTCGTATAATTTTGCGACAGAGTCGCCCAGCAAGGAAGATACTCTTGGACGTAGACGATATTGCACAGTACAGTGTCGCAGCCACTTGAACGGTGACCGTCACAGCCAGCCACCCAGAGACAGTCACCTCAACGGAAGATTAGTCAGCGTCGACCCCCACGTTGAAATATCGTCGGTCACGGATATACTAGCCACCTGGCGTCATCTCGTGAAATCTCGTGGGCAAATTATATTCACCCGATATTTCCACGTTAATTTATGCCCGGGACCACAGCGGCTGCTGCCCAGTTGGCTAACTGCTTGGCGGTTGCTGTATGGCTCATCTGTTTATAAATTTTGCATTCCGTAACTCCGCGTCTCTTTTATGTCTTGTAAGTGGGATTATGGTTATGTGCGTGTAATATGGATAAATTTCAAAGAGAAGTCGCCATTTTCGCGAGGGCGCAGCCATTTTGGTACTAGCCCGAGGAGGGTTGGAACGCCGGTTTCACGCTTCGCTTGGTATAACAAAGTTTCTCAGGACCCCGCTCCCTGGTTCCTTCCCTGGCTGACTGGCTGACTGACTGGCTTATTCTGGCTGCCGGCCACTGGGCCTAATTGTGTAAATGTTAGGTTATTGCGTCAGCATGCGGGCGATCGTTCCTTACGTTAGGTACTTGCTTCCAAAGGGTTTATCTACTGTTAGGAAGTCCTACTGGACCTACTGAAAGATTCTACTGGACTCCGGTGACCTTCTTACCTCGCTTTATAAAGGGGTGTAAATTAGATTTGTAAGACAGTATTATTCTGTGTCACGGTTTTTTACTACAGTACTATATATATATGTGTATATATATTGTTTGGTTACTGTAATACCAACCCTCGACCTAAGGGTTGATTTATCTTTTTATTATTCTCAAAGATCAAAGGAGCAACTCTCGTGAAATCTGGACCCAGGTGTCCTTTTTTAACAGGAAATTTTTTACTCAATCCCACCAACCTCTTACACCCTCCTCATCAACCCCTAATTTTAACATCCCACGCCAATAATTTCCGTGACGTATCGAAAAGCCAACCGATCAAAAGAGAGTAGAACGAGATTTCATAGGAAACTAACTTTCTGCCTTTTGTTGTGACGGGGGTCGGCAGGGGGAGGGTTAAGGGGTGAACGCTGCTGACGCACCAGAGAAGACGAAGGCCAGATTTCCGATAGCATTGAAATCTGCCGAAGCGAGAAGGAATTATATAAACCCAACGGAGCGCCGCGCTGCGTCGGGACGTCTTTGATGTCGACGAGCCGCGAAGAACCACTTTTCTCGAACGTTTCTCATTTCTCGTTTCCCAGTTTCTGCGTCTTCTCTTCGCCTCACCCCCCCCCCCCCTTTCCTCCCTCCTTACCACTCGCTCATCATCCTTTATTCAAAAGTCAGAAACTTTTTCAAAGGGAACGTGCGAGTGTCTCTTTCTCAATTTATAAAGGCTAAAATAAAAATTATTAAAGATCACGTTTAATTTCTACGTCTATTGAATCAGAGATTCAAATCATTGGATCAGCTCGAGACGTCTATTTCGTATGTCATAACTTGGTCCTAAATTATCCGAGGATTGTTAACAAGTATTTCTGACTATGACCTTAAAGCAGGGGGGTCCCGATAAAATAAAGCTACATTTTATCCATGTATGCCATAAACATATATATATACGCACAGGTGTATCTATAGTTAGGGGCCATAAAACGGCTTTATTAATAGAGCCATTAATATTCGCATGGTAGACCAACGTACGTGACTCATTCAGTACTTATTCAGGGTCTTATTCTCAATTTGAGTTTTACCCATGACCGATAGACCACCCTGTATATATACATATATATATACATATGCATCTTTAGTAGCACTCTTCTATACTTGTTTATATACACTCCTTGACGTAATATCAGCAATGCGAGCGAGCCTTAAGTGTGACAGAAATGTCGTCCTCGTCTCTTATGAATATTCATTCGGAATTACCGTAGCCCACAGTGAAAGTTCTGTAGAACTTCTATGTCACCCGTAACGAAGGACATCCGCGAATTAAATGGAGGCCGGTACCGGGCGTCTGGATTGATAAACGTTAATTGTAAATCTGCTCGAGTTTGACGTAACTCATATCTGGCAATCGTCGTGTCAGCGCGAATCGACAGAACGGTCAGCTATATTATCTGTATGAATGGATCGTGGAATCACTATAAATAATCTTTCTCTCGCATTAATCGAAGCATCGTGCGTACCGGACTATTATGATATAACGCGCAAATGAGTATTCGCCGATTATATATACATATATGTACTGACGAGTTGTCGAGTCTCTGTCAGCCATAGAATTTAAAGTATAGATGATATCACGAGTGGAGGATCGAATCTACCACTGGGGCGTTGACACATTTAGATTGATGCTGAAAGGGAACCCCTGTAAAATGATATCTACTCCTAGGGGCACTGACGAGGGAATGATAATTAACTGTATAATTAATACCATTAGCGCTCGGCCGTTTTCCACCCTTCATGTTAAAAACCATAAAACTTGCCCTATACACGTATCACGGTTACCATGATACAGAATAGTGGCTGGTATAATTTTTATTACGTATTTGTTTTATTTTTACTTTCGTTATCCAACGGGGGTTAAATTAATCGTAGCTCCGTCACTCGAGCGCACCCCCTTTATTCTCTATTTACTTAATTTTATCTCCTACCCTCGTCGCATGAACATCGATTAGTCCCGTCACGCACTCAACTACCACCTTTTACATCTTTCAGACCTTTAAGGGATGTTTTATGGGAACCACCCCTATTACTGTAGCCCAACGATCATGTTTTCAAGGGACGTATTGTACGTAATTGCGCATGTGGCTTACGTTCTCTGCGTAACCGCCTATAGGATAGGTACAGTTTATGCTCTTGCATAGATTTTCGGCAACAGGCTTTCAGCAACAGGCTGGCAATTCAGTCAAGAGAGCGAGAGAGAGGGAGAGAGGAAATTTTCTAATATAGAGAAGTAGTCGAGACTGAATGTATGTGAAGGACCAGAATGGAGACTCTGGAGGATGAGGTTTAGGATGAGTTTGAGAAGGTGGAAAATCTCATTCATTATTGGTGGTTTTGCGTCGTCGTGGAGCCTTCAGTGATATATCTATACACGTGTATGTATATATAGGTATACATATAAACTTGTCAAACGGTAGTTATGGGGACGTATGGTAGTCATTACTGCAAGCCGATTTTTTTTTCTAAAAAAACTATATATATATATAAACTACGTGTTTCGAGTTCAGAAGCAAAGTGCATCGACTGCCACTGGCTAAATTGTGCTAAATGGCAAGAGCACGTTATCGCCTTCCTAATAAAGACAGGACAATGCCCGACACGTCATCGCATAACGGTTCGTATTATAATGCATCGGTCAGATCTAACGGGTGTCTCTACCGAATATAAAAGGAATCGTGAGATACCTAGAATCTGTATAAAGATAAATCGGTGCCATAAGCGTAGTGAAACTATTAGCAATTCCACCGACTAATTAAAAATGTCTGCACGCAATTTCTAGTAGTTCTTCAACCCCTAATATCGGGTACGCGTGACATCACATGACGGTTTTTAATTCCCTTGCGAAAAGCTTAATACCATAAATCTTTTTTTAGACGTACCCAAGGTTTTTTCTTTACATCGATATTGCTATTCTCGAGTAATAATTTTCTGTGTAATTGTTGTTATTACTTTACGTCTTTTCCACTAGCGACTAAAGTGGAAAACAAACTCCCTAGGTATACAAAGGGTGGTCCATCGATTTCGAAATCCCCGACAAAGCTTGTTTGTCAATTAGGAATTTCCAAGAGTTTTGGCGAAACTTGGTAAGCGTTTCCTTGCCTAAATGACGGACTTTGCCGTCAGCGTAGAAACATACTACACGTTGCGTAAATTAGGGGTGGCTCTTGTTTAATTTGGAAAGCCCTTCTGTCTGTCTTGCGTCTGTGTATCTATTTGTCTATCTATATATCAGCGTACCACATACAAAGTACGTGGTACACATGTTGCACGAGGGACTCCTTGAATGTTTGCATAAATTCGTTGCCCCAAGCCCCAACTTTCAGTTTGAGCAACCTCCTTCGCCATATCCAGAGCATTCAACATCTTCGGCAGAGTCTGTGGGTACTTACCGCTACCCCACTCCCCGAAGAGAGGAGTATTAGCATGTGCGCCTTTGCGATAGCAGAGAGAATAGTAGTCAAGTGGCTTGTCTGATATAGAATGGAGCATAGTCGTAGAATCGAGCGTAGCCATTCGTAAACATGGCTACGGAATCCATAAATTCCGGAAAGGTATAGGAATTAAGGGTTGTCGGTTGAGGGGGAGAAGGGAAGCTTTTGAAAAATGGCAGAGGGTCAATTGTCGTTTGAATCTAAGCTGAGTGACCTGTACTTGGTGGGTTATTTTATTTTGAAAAAGATAAACAGTGTTCTTTGGATTTTTACGACGATCACGTCTGTCTCTCTCTAACGCGGGTGAACGCCCATAAGCGTGTCTCTCTCGCACTCGTGGGAGGTATAGGAAAATAAAAATATTCAAAGGTTACACCACACCTTTTTCTTCCTCGGATCTACTTCGACTGCGTAAGCTTCACTTTTATTATTGAGGATTTTATACGGGAAATTATGAATTTTCTTTAATTATTGCACTTAATTAATTCGCCTTTTATATACTTGTCCCGAACAAGGCTGTATATGTTGTAGGTATACTTCAGTTAATAGGAACCATCCTGTGCATGAATTTTATATCCATTTGTTGCGAGTGCCTTTTAATTAGCCAAAGACCCGCTTAGCGACCGTCAGATATGCCGAGTGGTTGACTTGCGTGTATGAAATATATATATATATATATATATATATATATATATCAGTTCGTAATGCAGGTATAGTACAATGCAGAGATTTACTCACGTGGAACGAGTACTGGAGTATATATAAGCAAACCGTTATCGTAGTCAACAATACAATTTTAGTGAGGTCCTACGGGGTCAGTTGTTACGTAAATACTGGTTTTCTTGAATAACCTCATCAAGCGATACTATTCCTCGTTTGGGAACCGGTGTAATCATTACGTATTCTGAAGACTAGGAGTTGACCATATGGGGAGCAGTAGATATATTTGTATAAACCTGTATTATAACACAGTCGAGATATTCTTTGATTTCATGTTTTTTTTTTTATGATGAAATCTAATGCAAATGGGGTAGGTGGAGTCAGTCACTGTTTGTATGTAAATACAGAGACCGATGACTCTGCTCTGGATGCTATATAGAAAAAATAAGAGGGTTCGCTAACAGGACCAACCCCATGGACCACCATGGTTAACCATACGGCTCGTCCCGCTAATAGAAGCCGAGTCGAAGGCAAATAAAGGGTTCGGGTTTTAAGGCCGTTGACACGCCCGCATATGAGTATAGATATACACGCTGTGTATTAGCTGGCCACGAGTAGCATTAAAAATGACTTTTCGTGTCACTGAATAAATAATTAGTCAAATTAGGGTACCACTGTGCTGCACGGGGTATATTGTGAATGTACGGTTAATGTATACTGTACGTTACATGCCGGAGAATGAAGAAAATGAGAACCCGTGAACGCATCTTGATGTATATCATAGCGGCGTGGAGGAGGGTATATATGTATATATAAATAAAGTAAAAAAGAAGTTAAAGGGCTGACTGACGTTAAAAAGAAATTGAGGAAGATGCATCGTGTCAGCCAGGCTGACGATTCCTATTCGTCTAAAGATATTGGAAACCGCATCCATTCTTATGTTCTTCTTTTTTTTTTTGCTTTATTTCTCTTTTCTTTTATTTATTATTTTTCTTCCTATTTTATACCCGTCAGACGTTTTCTCCTCGATTATCAGCGACGTGAACGATCGCACGCTTCGAAATACGAAATTTATTTGCTTCGCTTGTTACGTCATTGACACGTATACGTATACCTATATAGGGACATGTTACGAAATATTAAAAAATAATTATGAGTCAGTATAAAAAAACTGTAATTTTGATCGTAACAAAAACAAAGTTTTTCATCTGCAAATATATTAGCATACACGGTACTTTGGTCGCTGCAAATTATTTGTATTGTCGTTTGCGATAGGATTTAATGCATATCCTATACATGATGCAATATTGCCTGCTCTATAAAGCTCTGAAAGTCAATATATATGTATATAATTTATATACTTTCAATAAGGACCTTTCGGAGCTCTGATTTAATGTAACACGTGAAAATTAGCATCCGACTAATTAATGTCTAGAGATTTAATTGTTATCTCAGCCATGCTCGTTACGCACTCTAATTTCAAGATGCAGCATCCTTCCTCCTGCAACTTTCTACGGCAACATCCTGCGCTCTGGTACAGTTCCTACTAATCTTAGAAAGACAAAACAATGCTAAACACTTGCATGCATAATATTCGCGCGAATGAAGTCAGGGCCGTTGAGCGTTACGTAGATAGAAATCCATGGCGTTATCAGTACGACTTTGACACTAATACCGTAATTATCTATAGCGACGTAATCAGTAAAAATAAATTGGTTGCATTGTTCTTCGCATGGGTGCATTACGTGAGAACATGACGTCATACTAGCGCAAGGATAATTTACGTTAAGGAGAATACGGGGAGAGTACTGGCATGTATATTTACATGCATATGCATTCTTATGTGCACATGGGTACTTATATACTTGTACGTTCACGGAAGCGTAAAGATATAGGAAGTGGCGTGCACGTTGCAGCAGCGCTAGGTGGAAGTTGTAAGGAAGTTCGGGATGAGAGAAGAGCGCGCGAGCGTTAAGATAAGAAAATTACGTAGAAAAGAAAAGGCAGCTTCTCTAGTATGCATTTATGAGTTAAAAAAAAAGTTTTAAATCTCTTTATCCCAGTGGACGTACTTAGGAACCTTTAAATATATATATATATATATATATATATATATATATATACTTAACGATTCACAAGTGTTATTAGCCTCATTCATTCTATAGCGTGTAACTGAGGTAGCGCGTGGTTTAAAATGGGTCTAACTCGTTGGAAGGTTAAGGAAGGGAATTAATTAGAAAGGCCTAAGCATGCAGTCGCCAGTCACCATTGGGGTTGAAGTGAAAACAGGGGTAGGTAAAAGACAAATTACAGTAAACTTGCCCCGTGTGGAGTGTCTAGATATGGGTCGGTGAGGTTACGGTAAGAGTCATGGGTGGGCTAGTAAGAGAGAGAGAGAGAGAGAGAAAAGGGTCAGAGCGAGAGTGAGAAAGAAAGAGCGAATTAGCTTTGAAAAATATAAATCCAGATCTTTGACTCTTTCCGTTTCCTTATGCAACCTATTGCTAACGCTACCTTATCTATGAGCTTAGGTATGCAAATGGGGAGCAGTTTGCCGTAAGGATTTGCATAGAGCATCAGGGTGCCGTATAAAGGCCCGTGTCTAGGCATAATCTCGAGGTTGAAACTCGTATTCTATACCCATCATGCTGCATTCGTTATTGTACTGTACACAGTATTATTGAATTGCATTAAAGACAAGGCTGATAACGTGGCGACGAGACTCGGATGTTAATTTGTAGGAAGTAAATTAATAAGAGAACCTGATCTCGATCATATATAATTAATCAGTTAATAGACAGGGTGGGGTCACGATGACTTTTTATTCTTCGAAGAACGATTTGAGTAACCGATTGACGGCCTATCCCAGCTGGGTATTAGACAGTTGAGTAGACGGCTGTTGGTTATATATAACGTTAACCTCTATATGTCTATACAGTCGCGAGTCTATATATAGTAGACCGCTAGACACGTATATAATACTACAGTTTATAGGAAAAGGGTGCGCCCACTTTTTATACGGGTATTTTTTTTCCACAGCACACCTGCAACTTTTCGATTAACTTTCATGACTCGCTAAGGGCTGTCCTTAGCCTCGTTGACAGGATAAAAACAGGAAATTCACCAGTATCCTGTTCTTACCTTTTTTTCTTTTTTATCGATTGATCTTCTGATGGTACGCCATTAATATGGCAAATGACCATCGGCCCATATTCGTGCAAAATCATTGGCATCTTTCGAGTCAATCGAATATTTACATTGTCAATTGCATTTATACTTCCGGTATCTGAACGCCAGATGGCGAGTGTTACTTTTTCGAATTCTGTCTTTAACGCCAGGCGCGAGTGTCTTTAGCGATGCCGATTTTTTAAAGATTTATGAACACCATGAAATATGTCTGATCAGTTAAATAGCTCGGCATCGGTCTTCTTGTCAGACCTTTGTTTCGCCGGCTTGTTATTCTGGTACCGCTGTATGACTCTACTGCTATATATATAGGTATATTACCTAGGTGAAACAGAGATGGTACAGATTGTAACGCGTACCCAGCATCAATCCAGTAATTAGTACCCAGTCCCGTGGACAACCTAGCAATTAGGAGAGAAACGCAGCACGATCCTGGGAGCCGGGTGAATCCTCACGGGTGTGTCCTTCCGCCGTTAAAAGGAGTTCCGACTTCCGCCGCGTGAAACTTTACTAAGGAATTAATAGGTTGGAAGTTTTAGTATATGGTATATATATAGGTATATAAGTATACACGCATCTATCATACAGACAAATTAAAGCAGATACAGCGTAAAAGGTTGGAATAATAAAAATACAAAGGAGCCAAAATGGCCTAACGCGGAGTAGCCTCGAGCGTTAACGTTTCGAAAAGGTAAAGGTGACATCACACCGAGGCACTAAACGCAAACCCATGCTTTTAAAATCGCCCACGTGCTTACTTGTATTTTATTTTTTTTTCACTTTAATTTTATCTTATACCTCCGTCCCTTTGTTTCTCTTTCTCTCTCTCTCTCTCTCTCTCTGTCCCTCCCATATCTCTAATCCGCTTTGAAATTCTCTGACGTTTCTAGTCTAGCATATTTACGTGAATACGGAGCAGCGATATTTCACTGACGGTTCGTTGAATTACGTCGGAACTCGGCCACGCCCGACTTTATACCGGTTAACTCCCGTTCGCCAATATTTTCCTCAGTTTCCCCGATTCTCTCTATTCGACCGACCGGGACGTCGCGACGCGTCGTCGCTACTCTCTTTATCTCTTTAACTTTTTTTGCAGATCGAAGACAATGCTAGCATTGTCCTAATAATTGGACGGAAACAGAGTGAAAACGTATTCGCGGCTCGCGTTCTGCACCTCCACGAGAGGCTATTGTGCAAGAGTGCATCATCGGCCGACGTGCGCTGTGCAATTAAATGTCCGGCATATATACATATATACAGATACGTATAAAAGGGGTTCAGAAGATTCAGGCAGAAAGTTTAGGAGGCATGTATTAAAGTGCATACTGCACCATTGGTACCACCATTAGCAAAAATAACCTTAGGTTAGGAAAATTAAAGATGGCCGAGTAACCCCGTGTCGACGTGATGACGAGACTGGCTCTGCAAGTCTAATTAAGGCGGTTTCTCATGTGCCACTAGTTGACTTGTAATTACGATGCTACGTCACTCATGAAAATTTCGTAGTCTCTCTCCTCCCCTCCCTGTTTTCCCTCTTAAGCCATATTCACAACACATCGTATCTCAAATAACTGCTCTGTTCTCTACACGCCGATGCCGTTCACCTCTATTTTCAGACCTGATGTATTATACGTATACGTATATACGTTCTCTCTGGACTTCGCACTCCTTTCACAGCCTCAGCTCTGTCTCACTCTGCCACGATTAAAATTAATATCCGGTTTCTCGTCTGATGCGAATATTCCTATGAAACGTGCGATTTCATGGATTCCGTATTAAATCGAAAACGTGACACCTCGGAACGGGTACCTTGTACACCTAACGTACAATTATGTACTATAAGTTGGTACGTAGGCTGCGGACGTACGTAAGTTAGCCTATACTAAGTAAGCCTATATTAAGAGGATCCAAAGGAATTTGAAAATTGTAAATCAGGACTGAAATATTTATTTACATTCAAATATTATTGAATGGAATATTTCTTTTTTATAACGTATACAAACTTCATATGCGTAGATATATGTATTAGGGGGATAGGGTATGTGTAAATTGGTGACGTGGCCCTATAATTACTCTGCAGGATTATATGCACTCTTTCAAGAGTGCACTTGAGATTTCGAGTGCACTACCAGTCGGTGATATTATTGTGCGCGATGAGGGGTGGAAGGAGCAAGAGAGAGAGAGAGAGATCTATAGGATGCAGTCGCTCGAGTGCAAGCCACTCGAGGGAACTTCTAATAACTTAATAGATAAAGGCAAACGTTATCGGGATCCAGGATGAGTAAGAGGAGGATGCTGAGAGTAGAGAGGAGCAGACCAGACACGGGCTAGAAACTTTTCTGATTTCCTAGGAAGGACTTTTGCTTCTTCGATCGCCATTTTTTATCGTTTCTCATTTTTTTTCTATTTTTCTTTTAATCGATATTTTATACAGGCTCTATATCGTAGTTGATATAACAAGTATATCTGGATATTATGCGAAACACGTTAAATAGTTGGATGAAGTAGGAATTTCTTAATGTAACCGGATACATCTCAACTTGGATGATCTTGTCGAATATTATTCGAGTTTTGATATACTCTGGAAATGACGTAATCTCAATGTGATTTTATTCTCAGAGTATAGGATTTAATTGATGACTCTACAATTATAATAAAATTTTTTAAATAATCGAATAATATAATGAATTATCTTGGTATCTTTGTATCCGAGGGGAAAGAAAGCTTAATAATTTTTGTTTCACGATAGCTGGCTTTTTCTTCAGTATCCCTTCAATATCCAAGGGTCCAATAGTGCATGCACGTGGAGACTGATGCATTCTAAATATTTTCGAAGAATTTCATTTAAAAGTTTCGTACGAGAGTATCTCGGCGACAAGATTTCTCGGATAGCGTTACAAGGTATCGACTTCCGGTTGAAAATTCCCTGTACAATCAATCTTTCGGAACATGCTGTTTTATCGTTAGTTAAAATTATCCAAGAAATTAGTTTGCAAATTAGAAAAGTACCAATCACGTGAATTACTTGACACAGGGTATATTAAAAATAAACTTGGTAAAAGTAGTTCGAATATTATTGGTTAGCGTCGAGCGCCTTGCAAATTGTGGAAAATCGAGCGAAAATAAAGTTCTCGACGGTTTCGCCGTTGGTGGAGTTTGAGGTTAAAAAAAAAATTAATTTCGTGGTTAATTCGATAGCTGCTACAGGATTCCATTATATTCAACGAACTCACATATACATGTGTATCGTAGGTTCGTGATGATAACGAATCGATTTCATTGGATCAAAGTGTATCGAGTTAGTAATTAATTCTCGGTTAATTAACGTCCTTACCCTCCAGTGGTTTGAAAGAAAAAACAAAAAAAGAAAGTCGAACGAACCAAGTGACACGTCCACCTATGAACATTATCTGGTGTGATAAAATTAGAAAAAAAAAATGGTAAACTCACTGCACCCTTAGACGGGTACGCAACTGGCATCCATTGGTTTAAAGTTATGAGAGGCGTCGCTGCCATATCTCGCTTGAATTTTGTGTTTGCCGAGAGATCCGCGAACCAGCCATGGCGCTGGGGGCGCGCGAGGGTGTTACGAAGTTTTAATGGCACGCAAACACGAGCGGAAACGGTCGACCGACTGAAAGTTCCTACCGAAAAATAGAAGGCGATGGGCGGTATTATGCAACTTTCCACTTGGGAGAATAATTTTTCAAAGGTCCTCCGACTGTCTCTCTTTTTATCTCCTTCTCGCTCCCCTCATCACCTCTCTTCAATATATAGTTTCACCCGGGAAAGTCCCGGCGCGGACGACGCGTTAGCGATGCTCTTCTTTGTTTTACGAGAAAAAGAGTACTAGGTAGTATGATGAGAAGGGGGGTTGTGGGGGGAAAGATATTTTTTTTCCACTCTTTCTTCTTTTGCTTCACACTTTCTTCTTTTCGCGAACAGACTCGATTTTTTTTTTCCTTCACATCCCTTACCGCCATAACCACCAAAAGAAAAAACGACACCCGGTCCGACCAAGCAAATTTCGCTCGACGGGCCGGTGAGCCGTGTGAAATTTCACAGTGGACTTAAAACCCGTGGATCGTGCTTTTTAAGTGTGACTTTTTTGTATTCTTTTAGGACGCCATGGCTCACGTCAAACGATACTTCCTCCTGGTGTGCCTTCTACTTGCGACGGTCCAGGTTATATTTGCCGCCAGTACCAGAGCCAGGAGTAAGAAGAAGAGTAAGGACTCTAAGGAGAAGGAAGTCAATGTGTGTGATCTTGATAGGCGGAATACTCCTATGTTTTGTTATTGCGATAACAATCAGATAAGGAATGCATCGGAAGTCAATTGTTGGATCTTTGATAACGTCGACGTGAATGATCCTATATGGGAAAACTTTAGCTCGCAATTGTACCTTGAGAAACTTACGTTCATCATAAGACACGGGGGTATCTATGGTTCCATACCTACTACTGTACTGGGACAGATGAAGAATCTTCAAAAGATCGGTTTCCAATATGCATCCATACACGAACTCGCTTCACATGCTTTCTCCAATCTCCCAACTGTCGTCGAGATTAATCTCAGTCGGAATATGATTGTCATCCTGAGAAAATACGCTATCGAGAACATGAAGAATCTTACGGTTATCAATCTCGATGAGAATCGTATAGCTGAGATAAACAGGTTAGGGTTTAATTCATTGATATGAAAATATTTTAAATATTGTAAAGTAAATTCTTGATTAATTATATAATTTATATATTGATTTTTTATTTTCAGGGACGTCTTCGTGAACCTACCGAACCTGAAGCAATTATTCATAAATAGAAATAACGTCTCCATTTTACATGATAAAGCATTCAAGGATCTTGGATCACTACAGGAATTGGAATTGAATACGAATCAATTGTCTGTACTGACGACAGAGACTTTCTATGGCTTGAGAAATCTTATCAGGCTTGACCTGCGTAGCAATCTCTTATCGATGATCGGTGACAAGACCTTTTTGGAATTGCCAGAATTGCGTTCACTGGAACTTGATCAGAATCAGATCGAATACATATCTGAGAAGGCACTGGATGGAATGAGAAATTTGAAAAAATTGTGTCTGAGTGAAAATAAATTGGTATCACTGGAACCGGATTTCCTGTCTGGGGCACCTGGTATCTATTTTCTGGATCTTCGTGAAAATGCTCTCAAGACCATGACCTTTGACAATATCAAGCCAATCGTAACCAATCTCTACAACGTGTCCAGTCATTTATATCTCGACGGTGAGTATCGGTATAAAATCGCATTACCGTACGATATTACATTGATTATTTAATCTATAAAGTATCTAAGACACCCGATAGGTAAACACTTTTTAATTAAATTAATGAATTTAAGATATCTGATAATTGTCATAGGACGATATGGATATAGCTTCTAGTTATTCCCACGTGAAACGTGATGCCTTGGCGTCGCTTGAAAGACGCATTAAAGCTAGGCGTCGGGACGCCCCCTCTCACCTCCAGCATCCAGAGACTTCCGCTTCAATTTATTAATTTAACCTCGTACATTAACGCCACCCTGTGGAATTCTGCGGGAAGGGGTTTAGTCAAGGGATACTCGAGACTGAAGGTCCATATACACAGTTCGTGATATCTGCTGATAAGAAGCGACAAATTAAAGATAAAAAGAGAAGAAAAAAGAAGAAATAACAAACAGTGCCTAAGGCTCGAACTGACACGCGTCTCTTTTTCCATAACAAAATCCAAATGAATGGGACATATATGCAGTCACGTGCGGGTGGGCCACACGTCTTGTTAGGGACCCCCTGTCGGCGTGATCCTTGCGTGTGCCAATGCAGTTCCCAATGCACTTTAAGCTAGTCCATATAGAGAATTGCATACTGTGTACATAGGACGCAGCCTATGGGGATTTAAAGGAAGAACTCGTGTCTGAGAGGAAAAATATATATAGGGTCATTTAGGATCATCTTAACGAGTAGCAATACCATTCCATGTTACTTTTTTATAACAAAGGTTAGGTTAGGTACTCATGGTGTGTTGTTATCACCATAGACTAGTACCATAGGGGCATAAACCAGCTTAGACGATCCCATATAAGATATCTAGTTATAGGATACATTATGCCTACTATTACCTGTATAGCTATATGGTACAGTCACTAGGAGATATACCGGGTGTTCGAGTCGAGATGAATTTACTGTGGTGTACAGAACCCTATAGGATATTCCTATAACTGGACTATATGCTTCTCTCCATCGCGCAATGGAAGTCCTTTATGCGGATCGGACAGGATAAATAGGATTGGATCAGGCTGGAAGCTGCGTTCGTATGATTTACACCCTATGGGGGATTTGCAACAGGATATAATACAGAACTGCAGGCAAGAGCCGTGAGAGAAGTAAGGGGGGGGGGGGACTTTTGAAAACCTTTATTATTCGCAATTCAGGAAATATTATTCTCAAATGAGTCTCGACTTCAGTACGTACAAACAGCTCTGAATATAGATGGAACTTATGGATGAATATTATAGGCTTGACCTATTCTTTTCTATCGTTCCTTCTGCCTCTGCTCTTAGCACGCGTCAACACTCGCCATTTTCCTTAGTATTTGCGATGCTCTCAGGGATTAATTAACGTTCGCCAAATAAATGAAAATAAATTTCTCAATCCTCATTCACTGTAAATAACAATCTGTGGTATTTACCAAGGATCTTCTACCAAGAGAAAGAAGGTAAAACTAAAAGAGTGTGAATCTTTATAGAAAAGGCTATAAGAATTGTCTCAATGTATAACGTATATAAGAGAAATATCGTTTCTCTCTTGAATCTCAAGACTCGAATGCAAAGCCAATGTTCCCACGACGTTTGACGCGTCAGGGACGTGAAACTGATCGACATGGACGCCATGTGGCGTTCGAGCATTTTCATTGTGCGTACGGGGTGAGCCGTAAAACAATACGGATCGGCTTTTAATAAATGGGACGGATTACGTCACAGAGACGTGGCGCGAGCATGAGTGAGTAAGAGAGAGGACTGAGATGCACGTATCGTACAGGGAGAAAGAGATGGAAGGCAGACTGGGGAGAGGAAAACGATGGTTCGCAAGCAATGAAGCAGAGACAAGCACACATATATTCGTGTTTGAAACTCAGTGCCGAGTCGCAATGAAAAAAAAAGAAGCATCTGCCCGTCCGATCCTGCTCGTTTTTCCGGATTAGAATCTGACCTTCCTAATCGCTTTAAACCTCCAACTAATTTATTCCCGGCACGGATTCTAACTCCGCATCTCCTGGCAGGGATGTAGATCTGCAAGAGCTGCCCCTCGCACACCCTCACGACCCCTATTGCCACATCGACACTACGCTCCAGGTCTGCCTTACTCAATCGATAACAGCCCCGCGATCAATTTATTGGATCGCGCATTCCTCAAACAGTCAGTCCTCAATCAGTAACGCAGAGCTGAGATGTACAGAACGACGGATGGCTCTAAGGGTAGAGGGATGATGAAAGGGGTAGGTAGGATAGGAGGAATAAGAAGGAATGAAGGGAAGGGGGTAGTTTTGCAAGGAGCCCTCGTAAAATTGATGCCTCGCAAGGCAATAGTCGGGTGGTTTTGCGACCGCGGATGGGGGGGTGAACCCCCTACCCTTTGTCGGGTAGGGGTTGGTTTTAGGGTCGAGGTTCGTCTACGACTTTTCGAGACTCTACGGACAGCCGGTCTACAGGGTAAACAAACGAGCGATACGTGCGTGCGCGCACACGTGCCTATGGTAATGTATGTGCATCCCTCTACCCCTTATCTCATCCACCCCTCTTACCTCTTCCATATGTCTACCTCGTGTGTGCAATGTATGTATATGCAATCCTGGGGGCCACAATGCCTCGTTTGATTCGGTATTCGCTAAGGGTAGGTCCGGTTCGGAACTGACGAACCCCTTTTGCCGCGTTCACTTTCGATTTTTTTTATTTCTTTTTTTTTGTACTTCCCTTCGTAAATATATGTACGTCTGTTAGTATGTCTGGACTGGCTAGGATGTTTTGACGTAATCCCATAACGCGTATTATATCCGAGTAAATGCTCGCCCTTGGACGAGGGTTCACAATGTGATGGGGTAGCTACCCTTTAATTGCTTAAAGGTTAGTCTCTGCTGGTGAGAAAGAAACGGTACAGTCTATTTGGAAATGCGGTAGCAGTCGCGTGATATAGAAAATAATTATTTTTGTAAAACCAAGACTGCCGGCAGTGCTAAATATTGCTATATTTAGAAAATCTCGTGAAGAGGAGTGAGATACGTGCAAATAGTAGTGTATAACGGGAAGTTTCTGGCGCGTACGTTAATTAGTGGATTTTTTTTTTTTTCATTAATTTCCCCAGAAAAATACGAGTCGTTAATGTCCTTTTTTTAATTTTATTTCCATACCTTCGCGCCATTCAACGTTACCAATAACTCGCATTCACGTGCTGAATTTTAATGGGTAAAAACGAGGCTCTTCGGAATCGAGATGTCACACAGGAAATTACGTGATTCGCAGCAAGAAATTTCCTTACGGTAATTGCAAATTGGCAAAATCTCACAGTGATACAAGAAACGATAATCACGATAAGGGATGAATCTCGCGCTTTCCGAGCCCCGTATATATTTCGATCTTACCAAAACATCGTCAAACCGTTTTCATTACATACATAGCTAGTAATTCAGCCCAAGCGTACCAGCTGAACATGGTTTTACCATAAGAATCGAATAGGCGCCAACTTCAGGTGATACGTTTCGTTTAAACAACCCGGTACACAGGATTCGGAAGAGCGTAGCTTAGTTCCCACTAGAGTAGATACTAAGCCAACGTAATTCTGCATGCACTCCAACGGGTACAAGTTCGAAAGTCAAGATGGACGCATCCTCGAGGATTGACACCCAAGAGAATTTGTCAATTGTCCAAGTTAGTTATTTCATACGGTCAGCACGAAAATTCCCTAGATGCCTTGGCAATCTGGTAAATAGCTCGTCGGTATTTAACCGTCGGAAATTCCGTTAGCGCAGCACACGAACTTCGGCCGTCAAGTGGTGGACAGGTGAGTGGACGAGTAAGTGCGGAGGGTGCCGACGCGTGGCGCTGGTTACACCGGAAATTTCGGGCTTGCGAGAATTCCGGCAGCCCATCCTGGCCGTTTGTTGAGGGTGCGCCGTGTACCAGGGCCGGGAATTCAATTTGACGGTTCCATCCGTCTTTGCCGGTGAGCGCGTTTGCCGTCAAGCCTTTGTGCTTACAGCGAGTACCCTACGACCTGCTACTATGTGTAAACGTTTATTAATGCACATAAATCACATAGATACTTGATATAATAACCCCCCGCAGTAGGACACACTTGGCTTATGGTACTTATCGGCCATCCCAACCCTAACCTTGTACACTCTTCTCCTTTATTCTAATACAACACATTCTATGCAGATTACTGTACTCTACATATAGATTCCATTGTCCTATGTATTACACGTGTTGAGGCAACATCAGTTACACTTGCAGCGTCTGCTTGAATCTCTGCAGCCCTGTTATCGAGAAGTAGAATTCCTGTGGTGGAAACCGTGTATCTATCTATTTCAATATATCTATCGTGCTTAAGTATATAGGGGAATATATAAGCAGCTACGTACTTTCAATAGTCAAGTAACGTTGGGTCTGCATTAAATGTTGAAACATAATAGGGTACTTTATTTGAGTATAGTATATGTCTACCTATACTGTATTGAGCAGCAAGGGGTTGGTATGCGGGGATAAAAATATATCGGATAACTCGAGGATGGAGGGGTTGTTTCTCTTGACTTTTCATTAATTTTTATCACAATTTTTTCAGGGACTCGTACCGGGTAGGCGTCTCTTTTTTTTTCCCTTCGGTAGCGTCGCGGCGCAAACGCTTCGAGGGGTGGGTGAGCAGGAGCGAATAAAGGCACCCTCGGTTTTGGTTTTGGCGTGAAAGGTAGATGCTCACCGTCATGGTTCGCGATGATCATAGTGTGTATATACGTATATACTATACAATATATATATGCGTATAGTGATGGGATGAGTGGAACAAGGGTAAATGGAATATGAGAGAGCGAGGAGAGAGATAGAGGATTTCGCGGATGCCACGTCTATTTCGTGAGCCGCGCAAGGTAATAATTCCATGATTATTTCATAAGGGCTACCATTTTGAATATGTATGCCTGAAAATTTATAGCTGCCGAGGGTAGCGTAATTGTAGAGTCGCTTCGACTTCGTTGGGACCTACATTCGAGCCGTAGGGATTCGGTACATAGGTATATATTCCGCTAGCATACTGGGCCATATGAATGAGAAACATTAAGGGTGAATGAGAAATATAAATGAGTGAGCTTAGAATATTATAATGATACCAAAACATCCCTTGGCCGGGCCAGAGGCGACCTTTAATTATATTCCCAACAGTCCCCCTGCCCCTCGAAATTCGTCCGCCCCTCGATTGTTACGAATGACGAAATTGTAACAAACTTTGTTCTCTCCCTTAAATTTCATTTTTTTTTCTTTCTTCCTCCACCGGTAGCTACCCTTTAAACCCACCAATTTTGACCCTGCAGGCTTCTCGTTGCAGATCGAAATCGTTTCGCTACTTCTTTGTCGCGATGGCGAACCCTTGCGGCTCCTCAGCACGACTCTGGATACAATTTTTGAGAAGGGTTCGACTAGGGCTAATGTATATGGGAACAAAAAGAATCAAAACAACCCCCTCGACGTTAACAGGGTAGGCGTGACCGGAGCCCCATACACGATCATTTCTAAGCCAGTTCCGGAATGATGATGATTCACTGTGTATATATATGTATATATATATATATATTTATACGGTATAGTCGATTCCAATAACTACAACATGGCGGAGCTTCCTTGGTCTCCGGCCAATCCATTAAAAGCACTTTATTAAATTGACAAATATATGAAATATCATACCTACCCTTGTTTGCGCCTGAACCTCAATGGATTCCATCTAAATTGCCTGGAGTAAGCTTTCCCTTTCAATCTTCAACTTTATTTAGAACTTCAACCCTGTGTTCGTGTCCCCACCGTGGCTGCCAAGTATTACTGTAGATTCATAAAAATTCTCAGCCTGTACTCCTGGTACCACGGAATTCTTAGGTCTGGTCTGGTCCGCAAGCTCAAGATACGATAGGATCACTGAACTCCCGTAGCAGCATAGTACTAAATATACATGTAAACATATCAGTGCTATTGTAACACTTTGAGCTTTCGAGTCCTCGAAGTACAATGTCATTTTACGTCATTATAAATGTACATTCCTGAAGGCAACCTTACTCCCCCAGAGTTCTCTTTAGAAACGGTAGAGGGGACCTCCTGTTATAGAGTAGCGGGGAAAAGAAAAAATAAATGCTTATTTACATAAGCATCTCGGCCGCGCGACTAATTAACAATTAACAGTCATTTTCTCTCGGTACGTAAAACTGCTGCTTCGAGGAGCCCAGGGAAAAGGAGAACGACGCAATTAAGCAGATTGGATGAAGGTTGGTAGGTAAGGTAGGTAGGTAGGTAGGTAGGTTGTGGATGATCGTCGGGATTTTAAATCTTCGGGCAACACAGGGCGGATTTAATTTAAGATAAAAATTGAAATAATTATACCGTTTTAATCGGGCTACTCTCAAATACAGACAATTCCAGTCGAGTAATCATGACCGTAATGGCGTATTTACAAAAGGACCGACCATTAGCAAATTTTCTTTAATTTCAAAATACCCTATGCCATAATTCCTATAAAGGGATAATACTTTGCTGATTTTATTAACCGTTCTTGACTACCTCGTTACGTAATTCTCTGTGTATGCCTGCACGTAATTACACGATTTATATGTTTGAAAAATAGTGCAGTTTAGGGGCAACGAAGAAACAAAAGGAGATACCTTTTTTATAGGTTTTCACAACACAAAGATCCTCAAAGGGTTACGACTTACCGTTCTTAGCGTCGCGACGCTTCCTCCTCCAATACAGAACAATTTACTACATAGCGACGGTGGTAAATTCACGCCTGTTAAAACTCACGTCTTGCGGGCTACGCAACGCTCAAGTACTGTGTTTTAGGGCCATTTGCATATAACGACCGCGGCTTAGGTACTTTGCTTGGTTGGTTGTACGGCTAACATAACCTATATGTGCTCTATACTGATTATACCAGCTATGCTAGCTGTGCTTACCATACTGAGTTTACTGATTATATTTGCTACCTAGTTGGTTGTGTATATATATATATACACACACAACCAACTATATATAGCTGCTGAAGAATGTAAAAAGTATCGAGCGCTCGATTGTGTCACGGGTTCCCGTGAAGCAGGAGTTTACCTGGGACTTCCTGGAATCCATTTGCAAAATGGCAAATTAGCATGGCGACTGTGAATCACGCGGAACGGATGCACCAAGCCAAGAGGAAGTTGAAAAAGGAGGTAGGAGGTTGAAAAAGGCAAACGATAGACCAGGAATAAAAAGTCTTTCAGGGATAATGAATTTTTTCTAGAAATTCTTTTACAGTATCAGAAATGGGCTGTGGAGGTCCATTGTTTATTTCAGGGAGGTATGCAAATCGGATGGTCGTTGCCAGATCGGCCGTCATCCACGTTGCCTATAAGAGGATCGCAAAGTCAGCCAAATCAGAAATCCCTTTGTGCCACGAAATTGGTCGAGTTATCTTGTTGGATAAACAAAAGCTGATTCGTGCTTCAACCCCCATTTAGAGCGAAGGATAGGAACGTGCTCCGTGGTTGGCTTATGTGAAACTACCCTTGAGCTTCGGAGACTTGTTAGATTCAGCCGCATATTACCCACTTTCCATACGTACACACTCATTCCCTGTCATCCCTTCTGACTGCCCCCTCTCACCCCTTTCAAACTCCTTAGCAGAAGATCGCCTGATATATTCTGGTTCGTGTTTAAGGATCGTTCCTATCCGGTACTGCATAAACGTACAGTTGAGAAACAACCCCCCTATATACGTATAGAAGCTTAGACATACCTATATCTACTGTTCAGGGATGCTGCGAGAGAAATAAAACACGGGGGTTGCGGATGGTAACTGAGTTTGGCTTTTAGGGCCTGACTTTTCGGTCGGAGAAGGGAGGGGGGGGGTTGAATAACGTATTAGAAGGGCGACATTGGTGGCTATATATATACACACGTAGATACAGGGGTTGAGATGGTTCGACCCACTGAGAAGGATGCGCCGGAACAATCAGGGGGTGTATAGAGAAATAGCGCTGATGATGCCGTTGGACAATTTTTTCATCCCCTCCCTCCCCCCACTTTTTTATTCTCACCTTGGTATCTGCCAATGGCAAAGGAAATGCCGTTCGAGTAATTTGGGGGGGGGGGGATGATAGTCGGGGGGTAGGTTCATTCCTATAGCTACAGGGGTACGTTAGGCAGGGTGAGAAACTTAATCCCGCATCGACAAACATTTATCTCGCGACGTCCGCCCGAATTGCCACTTGGAATAAATTTCATTCGCGGCTCCCGTGTATATCGTTAAATTCCCTCGATTGCTAATAATTTCACCGTGTCACTCTATGGGGTCTTCGCGCTCACTCTTTCTCTCTTGCACTCCCGTACGGTCTATCTCTATCTCTGTCCCTCTTTCACATACTTGCTCAATGACCCCTATTCCACTCTGCGCGCTATTGGTTAACTGGAAAGCTCGATTTAGCTGGTATCGCCTCGCGCGTTAATTGCGTTCCATAGTAATTAATACGGATCGCTAATCTAGCCGCAATTACGTAATGTCAGGTGATCTCGAAATTTCGTATTTAAAGAGTACCGGACGCGCGTCAAATATCTGAACGAGTAAATTTCACGTGTCACAAAGGGCAGTGTTGATTGGACGATAGTATACGACATGACATTATTCAATTTTGATAAGAATCACATTGCTGGCATATGCGTGTTATCGGCGATCTTGCATAATATATGGTTCTGGTCAGCTGTGTGTGTATACGGCATTAGTCTAATGATGGCAATTAATTGATGGAAAAAAATGAAACTCCCTATGGGAAATGTGTGTAAACGAAAGAGAAATGAAAAAATCAGAAAACTGTCCCCCCCCCCCCTCACGTGGCTGGAGGGGACTTGCGCGCTCTCTCTGTTTTTGGGTAAAGGGGGCGTCGGCGGTAGCGGTTCGCAAGGGAGGGCACGAAGGGTCGAAAAAGCCATGAAACGAAATTGAAGCCAGTGACTGTGAAAATTCGAGGTGAATTTCGTGAGGGTTAGTCGTCGGGACGTCGGGCTTTTAGCAGAGCGTCTAGCGCGGGGGCGCAACGACCCCCTTTTGATAGGCGTGTCCCTATATTAGGTTTTAATCATTCAGGGGATGAAATTTTCGGGACGGGGGCGTGGTAGTAGTCTGCTCCTCTACCGGTTACACGCCCTTCTGCTTTCCTACCTTTTCCTACACTGGACGTGTATATAGATATAGTATATGCATATTGTCCCTGCCACGACTTTACTACTGTAAATCCGTCTTGATTCGACGTCGCGTTAACGAATTTTCAGCGTCTCAGCCAGTTGGCGCGATTAAACGGAACGTAAGGGACGCCATCTGTCGTTAAAGCGTGAATTCGACCTTGTTGCTTGGCTTCTGCCTCACCTTTAATTTGTATCCTTAGTCAAACGTCACGTGGTCTTTAAATGCGTCAAGACAAATTATTTGTTTTACCTAAAAAGCCCTGTATATCTAAATATGCACCGATTAATCACGAATCGAAGCAAATGATAATATTTATTTTTACGAATCCTCAGTACGAAAAATTTACTGGAGAAATTTAATTAACACGCTTTAAGCGTATACGTAGGTTGATTTACGATAACGATTTTCGTATATCGATAGCGCTACACGGCGTCGCGACGCTACGATTACGCTCGAAATTCGTATGCTCTCTTTGCTATCGACAAACTATTGGCATTTTACAAATTTTACACTGACACGTTCGTGAAATGTCGGTAGGATTCGGTCAACTTCGGCACGTATCACAGCGAATTTCCCTGCTCGCTCACAGATTTCTACTGGGATTTAATGCCACTGGGTATACAATGCTTGTTGATTTTTTTTCACTTTACACTACGAAAACCCCTAGAGGATAAAAAGGTATGAATAACCAAAAACATATCCCTACGGACTCATATTATTCTATGCGTGAATTACTTTAGATTCATTGCCCGATAAGAGAGTCGGATCAAAAGTTTCGTCGCCTTTGCGTATGAGACAGGCATAAGCTCTCAGCGTACGTCCCTCGAAATTGCCTCTCAATAAATTACGATACCGTTTTTATTTCCCCCGTATGATATTATGTGTAACGCACCCTTCACGTGTACCGGGTTTGTTATTATTTCGAAGTGCGTTTTTCGACGTACCACCCTCGGGGTTCTCTGTCGAGAGTTGGGGGACAAGTTCTACATATTTCATATTGCGACCCGAGGCCACCATCCCTTTCTACCGCCGAGTCTTATACCACCCGACTCACCCACCCGACCTTATCTCAAATCCCGACAACTATGCATCCTCTTCTTTGATCCACAAAAATAAGTTTGAGACTTGAATTTTCTCGGTGGCTTGCCGCACCCTGTAAAATTTGGAAATGTTTCTGAGTACTTAAAAAAAAAAGTTTTTTGGAGGTGGGACAACAGAACGAATACCCAAGCAAAATATTTCACTCGCCCATCAGTCCCTTGGGATCTTTACACCCTTTCAGCAGGTTGTAAAAAAAAAAGAGAAAGTTGATACTCCCTGTGTGTACAGAATATCGGGCGGTGGGTTATGATACCTATATAGAGGGTTTGAAAAAGGGGATGCAATGTAGGTAGCGTCCTGTATGGTGTCTGACCCTGGGCTATTATCTTCGGGTACCCGGACTACGTTGTTTCGTCCAGGACCGCATGAATAGTCCAGATTCCCAAGGGATCCAGGGGCAACGGGGGTGCCATATCTTATTTATTATTAAACAATTAATTAAAGGGGCCTCTCCGAGTCCGTCCCAGTTTTGTCGGTCCCCCCCTATTGAATTATTCAAAAGTTGGTACCACGGAAAGTTCGCAAGAGTTTCGTCTTATACTTTCATGGAAAATGTTCCGCGCCTGAACTCGTCGCTGCTATGAGAACGGGCAGCTGGGCAATTTGCCAAATTCAAAAAAAAATCGGGAAATCCACAACGGACGACTTGAGTTAAACTCGATTTAGGTGCTCGAGTCCCAATAGGCTAAAGTCTGGGGCGATGACGAATACAGGAAAGAAAAGGAGATTGCGATAGAAGAGAAAGATAAGGAAAGAGGAATAAACGGGAAGTACGGAAGGAACGTTAATGAGAAATGGAAACGGAAGGACCTTAAGGCCCGTTTCCACGTAGGTTTTCAGGCCCACGATATACCTCAGCTGAAATAATTCAATGAGAAAAAGCGAGATCCTCCTCCCTCGTGGACGCGGTTTATTAAAACATTCGCGAAATTGCTTTATAAATTTATTTTAATAAGAAAGTTGAGTCAGCTTGGACGCATTTAAATGAGAAGTTTCTCAGTACTTTACATATATATATGTATAGTCGTCCTTTAATACGTCTGTAACTGGCTGGTATATATTTTTTAGTTCATTTTATTATTTTCTACTCTATTTCTGATTTTAACCTAACCCGACCCACTGGCTTCATCCTCATCTCCTTTATATCCATTAAGAATTCTCACAATCGTAATCCTACTCTTTCAGGCAATAATCTCATCTGCGACTGCAGACTCGCCTGGATCTGGGGTCTCAAAAACGAAACTAAGAATTTGAAGCTCAAAGACGTCCTGGACGAGCTCACCTGCTTCCTGGAGAGTAACAACGCGACAACTGTTGATCAGGATGCCGTCAAAGGACTTAATATTCCTCAGAACGAAGGTAGTGAGATTAAAATATAAAAATATTCTATTCACCTGAAACTTCACAAAGTAGATGACGGTACCTGTAACATCAAAATATTTTTCTTCTATCGTTACTAAAAAAAAAAAAAGCCGAGTACACCGCTGACAATCTCAAGGACCGTAACACAGAGGACGACGCCTATATGGGCGACGACGCCGACTACTATGAGGAATACGAGGAAGGTTACGGTTATCCAAGTCGTCCCGAAGGAAATCAAACCAAGGTAACAAATTTCCCTAGATCTCCATCTAGTGATATTCTTTGTTCAATTGAAACTCGTAAAATTTTCACCATCGATTCTTCGTCCTCGTCCAGGTGGAGATAGTCGAGGGTAAAGCAGGATACATGAAACACCTGTTCGACCTGAAGCCAGAAGAACTTCCATGTCCGGAACCATCGAGGGAGGATTTAATGGCGTCGGAGCAGCCCTCGAGTCATCGTGAAAATTCGAAAGCTGGTTCTTTCTCTATATTCTCGTTATCGCATGCCGATAGGACCGATCGTAGTCTCTCTATCCTGATGCTCACTGCCATCCTGCCGATAGTCCTCTTCACGTAGAAGGACCTTTCCCTGGTTCTGTAATTTTTTTCTCAATTTTTGTATTTCGATCCTCGACCGACACTTTTGTCAAACTTTTACTCGACGGAGTTAAGCGGTGACCTCACGACCTCGTGCAGGATCTCACTGCTCCTCGTACAGTAACGAATGGAATTGAATGGAATTGAATGAAACCGGACATCGCAGAGTTGGACGACTTATGTTTAGTCAATTAGCCGAGCCGTGAAGTCACGTGGGAATGCACATTCCTGGACAAGCGACGTATAATAATAATAATAATTATAATATTAGCACTAGAAGGAATCCATACGGAAAATGAACGATAATAGAGATTACTCGTGAAACTTTACGGCTCGGGTTTAAAATACTGCGGTCTCGCGCTATATGGCAGATTTGCCAAATTATTATTATTTAATTATTAAACTCAAGTCCTGTTTCTAATACTCGACCACGCGCTACGCGAGGTCTCTATTATAGGATGAGGATCGCAGACAGCGATTTTCAATGAAATCGTGCGAGTGTAATCCTTATCACAGAATTATCATGATATTGACAGGAGACGCTCGTGAGAATCGTGAATCACGTTGAGAGACAATCCGGATTAAATGAGAGGAAGAGAGAGAAAAAGAGAGAGAGAGAGAGAGAGAGAGAGAGAGAATATCTTCTTAGGATTTATGGAAACGGATGAAATACAGTTAATTACTATACATACGTTATACATGTGAGAGGTGAAGCTAGCTAATACGTGTATTTCTGGAATACAAAGGGATGCGCGCGCATATCGGATGAATTTCAGACTGGGAAACTAATGTGAAACGTGACATTTGGTTTCGGTTTTAAGAGATAAAAACAAATATACACATGTCTCATTGTATTATAAGACCAAATATCACGCGCACCGCCATTATATGTAACTGTATGCTCTTATGTTTATTTAGTGCCATCTTAGCATTAGCTCGTATTAGTTATTATTAATATTATTACGTCATTATTATTATTATTACTATTATTTATCTCGGCCGATGTCCATTCTATTCCGGAAAGCCAAGCAAGACGTCGTTCTTGTGTATTTTCAAAGGAACCAAAGATTTCACCGGATACGAATCTGAATAAGAGAATCAATGTTTTCCGGAAGTCGATAAATTTTTATATGATTATTATCTGTACTCCTGTCTCATCATCATATTGTAAATTCCTTTGTTCTTATTGTATCAGCAATACAATTTTTACTTGAAAAATCGTGTACCTCTTATCGATTACTATTAGCATTTTCTATTGTAACGAGGAGGAGAGGCGAAGGGGGAAAAAATGACGGGGGGAAAGAAAAGAGAGCGCTAGGAATATGAAAATGGCAAGCATTAACGTAAAAGAGCGCTTCGTGTGTGAGACTGGTATTTTTTTTTATCAGAGTCTTTTCTTTACGCTGCTTCAGTCTCGTATTATCAGCTGGTTTAAAGGATCGCGTGGTTTTTTTGTTATTAAGACCTTGAAACGTTTAATCATAAGGAACAAGGTAAGCTTATCGGGAAATGAAAAAAAAAACGAGTTGAACCTCTTTTGCTGTATTATTAAGGGCCTTCCTTCTTTTTTTTTAAACTAAAATTTATATTTCATTATTAATATTATCCTGATTAATAATTTATGCTTTAATGATACTCGTAATATAATTATCTTGTGTATCTTCATGTCGCGATACCCTGTCTATCTGCGCTTATCATTCTTTCCTACTCTTTGCGTACGTTCAGTCATTTGCGCTTGAGTTAAACGTAATTCTAAGTTAAGCAAATAAAAAAAGAAAGATGAACTACTTACAAAGAGCCGTCAGTTGTAATATGTATTATATATGTTCTTTTATAAGATTTAGCAATATGAAGAATAAACTGAAGACACGTAAACGGTGTAAATTGTTTGTTCACCTAATGTTCTTCTTTTTACTTATTGTTAGTAACCATTATTATAATGTTAACAGTGTTATTTTATACTGTAACGTGGCATCAGGACGACCCGTTACAAGATCCTGGGAGCTCGACGCCGCGCCGACGTCACGGTGCCGACTCCAGCCTCCATCTCCAAGGATTTCATAGGTCCAGGCTGCGGAAGGAGGAAACGGGAAAAAATAGCGAACCGGCGTCGGAGGCGCGGCGCCTTTTTGGGTTGAGAACCCGCACGCAAGGGGTGCCCAACCGCCGGGACGCGCTATCGGTATCCCCTGCGTCTGTACGGAAGCCGTGGCTACCGATTTTTGGATTATCAGTACAGTGCGAGTATGTGGAACACCAAGTGCCCAATGGACGCCCTTGCAGAGAGAGGACGTTTTACCATTGAGGAGGCAGAAGGGACACGGCTGCCGTAATTTGGATTTTTTTAAAGGGATTTATCAGACAGCCAGTTTTTGGTCGAAGAAGGTCTTGGAGAATATCTCGCGAATAAGGATACCCGAGTGGGAGTGATGCTGACACATATATGCCTTGGGTGGCTACCGAGGTCAGAGTGCACATTCCTTACGAGGGAGAAGCTCGTCTCCAACGAGACCCTGTTAGATCACGAATCCGGCCGCGAGGGGATTCGCTGATTTGGTTGGCACTCCGAAATAAGGACAGATCTTGGTCAGACTAACCAACACGATTCGGAGTAGTCCTGAGCCGTCGTTGGGCGATGCACTGTGGCAAAGCGATTTGTATTGTAAGATCGTCCGTTTATTTAGTTGTAATAAAGGAAACGGTACCCTGTTCGCTGTTTAGTGATTTTGCGCGTCTATCTTCTAGTTCCGAAATTCTCCGTCGACGCCCCCATGTTTTCCTCTGGCTTTTTTAGTGCGCTGAGGCTGAGACGCCGGGAAATTTGAAAATTCGCCGTGGTAAGAAACAGCGGTATGGCGAAGCCGCACCTGGCGCGCAATATTATGATTTTATTATTTATTGGTTTTCAGCGGATTTCGAGGAGCCATGTATTATTTAAGTCCCTTTGACTGTTATGCGTCAATGATTCTATGGAGCAAAAAAATGTTTTATTTGCACAGATGCTACTACGGTTACTGTACTAATTCCTCAGTAAACCACGGCTGATTATCGATTCGTAGTACAGTATAAATCCGACTAGTAGCTCGCGGCCAGCTTAGAATGTCAGTGACTGTCTGACTTAAAGGATTTCGTAGGCTTGAGGTACTTTTGAGAAAATTTATTTTTCAAGGAATTGGATGATCATAAGAACCGTAAGTATGCATCAGAAGATACTAATTAATATGTTTGACGAATTTATAATTTTTCAATTATCTTAATTAAGGAAAATAATCCTAAAGGGAATTAATGAATGTTACAATGTTGTGAAGAATGCAGTTAATTTTTTTAAGTTTTCTGTCTGACCTTACGAACTTTTAATCCTGATTGTCATTGTCGTAGCTGTTCTCGTTAAAGAGGACGAATGTGGTTGCCCGGTGCTCACCATAAATTCTCATTCTTTCACGTCCTAGTTTCAATTAGCCTTATTAATTGGCAGGATCATGGTTTCGCGTTTCGTTACTTACGGGTCTGAAAGGGAGACGACAGAAGACAATGACGAGGATGAAGTTGTAGAAATGATGAGAGACGGGGAAAAAAATTCTTCAGCAATGTCTCCTATACTGTTACGACACCGACGCTCTATTTTTGGAAAATATCTCGAGAATTATGTAAACGTATAATTGTTACCAATTTCGCTGCGAGTTTATATAAGATTGTAAGAGATTCCTCGGATACTCATTGTGCTCGCGAACCGTAGAAACAGTACGTTCTCATATGTAAAATCGTAACAGGGTGGCTTTGCATATCGTAACTGTGGAATAAGAAAACTTGGTGGACTCGCGCTTCCTATTTTTCTGTGACATTTTCCTTTGTTTCCGTTAACACTGCTTAAACTTTTCGTGTTATGGGAAACGTGTGGAAAATAAATTTTTTAAATTTTTTCATGACATTTGTTATCGCTTGTGATATTTAAGTATATCGTAGATTGTTGATAGTCAGACTGTGACGATATCCGGTTTGGTTGATAATTTTTTTTATTATACATAAATTTTTATATTTTGAATATATTAATTATTATTACGTCATATGGCCTAAATTTTATATAGCGATAACGTGAGATTTCGTAAAATTCTTGGAACTGCATAGAATCTTTTATCAGATCGGATAATGATGCTCGAAATCATTAGAAATTAGGAATATTGATAGCAATCATAATTTTTGAGTACTTTGCATTTGTCAAATAACGAAAGTATTTTCTACGGCTATACGATAAAGAAACAAGAAACTGTTTATGCACGATTCGAAATCGTTTAAGTATCGCATGTCGTGTTTGTCACAACCGATCGATATGTCTCCGATAATAAATCAATCAGTTAAATCAGCCTGGAGGCCTAGGAAAGCTAAATCAGTCTTCTAAACAACAGATATCGATCCTATCTAACTATATAGTCAATAGCTTATATCGAATCTCGTATCAGAATAAATTATAGTCCCATAAAAATTTGATCATTGCCAAAGGGTGGGGAAATATATCTATAGGATTTTTCAAAATTGTCAAAGTAATATATAGTATAGTACGCAGATCGCCTTTTAAACAATATAATGACTAAATATGTAAAACAATAGCAATAATAATTAATAATAGGATTAAATTCGGTACTCCAGATATTTAAGGATTATTTTTCACATATCATACCAGGTTCTATTACTGTGTGCATATTTTATGAATCATTAATTATTATCTGTACATATATCTACTACTATAACGTAACGCACTATAGGAACTTCTAGCATCATGACAATTTAGTATGTATTCGACATGAAAGACAACATTAAGTGAATGGCGTATATCCGTTAGGGCGATTTAGATAGCGAGGTCAGTTGCGCATCGGACGGTCAGCATATATAATTGAAACGAAGAGGGAACTAAAGTAAAACGTTTTTATTTAATGAAAAAGCCCCTTAACTGTCAACCAAAAATAATTTTGACAAATTTCATAAATATTGCTCTCTAGTGAAATTGCGCGCAGTGATCCGCAGTGAATAAAAGTTAAAGAGGAATACAAAAAATATTAAATAAAAAATGGGAGAGGTATGGGAGTGATTTACTTTTTTTAATTAATAATTTTCGAAAAACATTAACCTTTCGTTAATCGCGTTGCTTGGCATTGTAAATCGTTTTTTATAATGAAATAATTTCTATGTTAAAAATTGATCCAAATATTACTTTATTTAGTTAAACGTCGTCTAACGAATGTGTAGGTAACAAAAAGTATGTTTTTTATGATAATTAAAAAATTTCCCACGTTTAAATTTCACACTAAAATTTACACGCGTAACGAAGGGTTAATAATTAGTTTATTATAATTTTTATTATTATTGAGAATTCTTAATCTTCATTCGCAGGCAATGCTGCCTCTGTGTTTTGGAAAGCAGCAGGCGTTTCTGTTATTTGTACTACAAATTGTCATAATGATATTAATGGCTACACTTACAACATATGGTCCAGAGGCCAGTATAATTCCGTATAAAAATGATACAGGTATGAATAAATATACTTCATGAATGTTTGTATAGAGATCAAGATAAGTAAATATAAAGATTTGTTTTTCTTTCAAGAATCAAAGGATATCAGAAGCAAAAAGGATCCTATGAGAATTTATCCAAGTAAGTTTTAAAGACGGAAATTCAAAAATTAACCCTTTAACTACCATATACTCCTGCAGGATATATTCACTTCAAAGCACTACTATTATAAATAATACGATATAAATATTTACATTAATTTAGTACATAACAGTGATTTCAAGTGAATATATCCTCCAGGAATATTATTTTATTATTTAAAAATATTATGTATTTAAAATAACTTAAAATAAAAATTAAGTAAAAATAGATTCATGAATTTTATACAAAAATAAAACTATCTTTAAGAGGACAGAGTTTTTGATCAGAAAAGTCCCGTGGTATTTAAAGGGTTAAGAATATACGTGTATTTGCATTAATCTAAATTAATCTAAATAAATTCGCTAGTTTTATCCGTGTAAAAAAGTTAATTGCAACTGAGCACGTAAGCAACTGTGAACTAATATTTTATTATTAATAAAAACCAGTATATAACAACTTGCACTCAAGCTAAAATATAAGCTGGCTATTAACTAACGGTTCGAGTCTCAAAGCAAAATCATAAAGTTTAAAAGCAACTTTTAATCACAAAAAAAATATAGATGAATCGTAGGAAATTAAAAAAAGGCAGAGCGTGGATGTAAAACATCAATTTTTGCCATTATTGACACAAGAGGAAGAAAGAATAAATTTTGTAGAGTAGTCAAGATAATAAGAATATAATCATGTCCCAGATAAGAGCACAGTTGCTACTACTTTGCCAATATCATTAATAAAAATAAGAATCATGAAAAGCGACTCATCAAAGTTTCTGGTGCCGATGTGAATTCGAATAGTGAAAAAAAAATCCAGAAAAAAACACTGTCCAGGAAAAATTGGTGACCTGTCAGAATGCACGTGCCCGGCAATTCATGCTCATATATTGGATCTGTCTGCATACACACATAACCAATACTTCATACTCTTCACTAATGCATAAAACAAAAATTCTATATACAGTTTCGTCTAAAAGTAACTGGCAGCTGCAGTTACACAAGAATGAGAATAGCCTACGTGAGACTTGGAAAACCCGCGTTATCTATCCACGTCATATACTTGTTACCAACACTGTAAAGTATACACGAGATTGGAAAACGATACGTCACAGGTGTAAAAAGTTTTGAGACGTACTGTAACTGAATTCGACCTCGACGCCAACCTCGTCATCTTTAAACCAGCATAGATCTCTGTTCGATATTCTAAAAAGTTTTCGACGTGTCGCCACAGCCTATTCCATGTTCGTTGAAAAAAATCCCAGAGTCCTTATTGTAAGTTCACAGTAGCCAGTTCAGAATTAATAAAGTGCCATCAGGATAAATCTTAGATCCTAGTGTAATTATTTCAACAGCATTGTACGAGGTTCAATAGTATCTGTGAAGTATAAAATTTCAAAGTTATAAATAAGAAGTTCGTTCTTTAGTGTAACGCCATTCGTATAGTAGGATGAAAAAAGAACAAAGATTTGAAACCTCACTGAAAATGACAAGCCAAATTGCTTACGGCATAACCCTCCTCTTTATCGAGGGTTTTCTCCTTTGCGGCTTCCTGGCGACCTTCGATTACGCCCCTGAGGCCAATGCCGAAAACAAGGAGAACAGTATCTCAGAACATTTAAACGGAAAACCGAGAACCTTGCCAGTCACGTATACGCGTAAGTTTTTTCCTTATATCTTGTCCATGCAGAAACGTGAATGTACATACGTATAGGTACCTTAAAGAAAAAGAAGATTAAAGAAACGTTTGTATGATAACCACGAAATTTTCTAAAGCACCACACGTGTTTCCTCTAACTATTTATATCTATACTTTACCAATTATTTTTTTTTTTGGAAAATAATAACAACAGCTTTGTAACGCTGAATTAACCGCATGCCATTCATCCATCTTCTTTGGTTCCTCCCCTAAAACGTACAGTGTATCAAGATGTCCACGTGATGATATGGATCGGCTTCGGGTTCTTGATGACATTTCTACGACGCTATGGTCAAAGTGCAATAGGATTGACCTTTCTTGTCGGCGCCATCCTCGTTCAAGTGGCTTTGCTCTGCGACGGGGTTGTTCATATTAAGGAAAACGGCGAGGCACTCCTGTCTCTTCAAGGGTAAGTAAATCCTCTTGAACACTAGAATATAGAATGAGAAATATCATATTACCGTTTATAATTTCTTCGTTCGATTTTTATAACAAAGGTTATTGAGTGCTGATATAGCTGTAGCCGCGCCATTGATTTCCATGGGGGCTCTTTTGGGTAAAACCACGTATATGCAACTGGTTTTCATGGGGATAATCGAATTGATCATTTATACTGCGAACAAGTACATCGGCGAGCACTTTCTAATGGTGAGCAATTATTTGGACAAGACTCCTAGGGATTCGAATGATACGGTTAATTCTATATATGGTGATACATGTAGTTACTTGTACGAAGAGCTATTGAAAGAACATCGTAGAAACGTCTGTTTAATGTTTCTTAATACTTTTAAACAATTATATAAGTTTGACTTTGAAATTCCTGGAAGATGATGCCGAATTTGTTTTGTCGATTGGTACAATACGATGTTTCAGGTTGTAGATGCTGGCGATAGCATGTTTGTTCATGCGTTTGGAGCTTATTTTGGATTGGCTGTAAGTTTTGTCTTTGGTATCAGAGAAAAACCCAAAGAACATCATCTGGAGGGACCGTCCTATCAGTCAGACATTTTTGCAATGATCGGTTAGCGGTTGAGTAATGATTTCTAGCATTTAAAAATGACACATATCTTTTGAACGTGATCTAATTCTCTTTAAGGAACTGTCTTCCTCTGGCTATTTTGGCCATCCTTCAACAGTGCATCCCTCGAAGGAGACAATCAACAACGTGCCATTATCAATACTCTATTATCAATCTCAGCCAGCTGCGTAATAGCATTTGCAACGTCAGCAATTGTTTCGAAGGATAATAAATTTAACATGGTTCACATTCAAAATTCAACACTCGCAGGTGGCGTTGCCATAGGAACTGCAGCCGGTAAATAGTCCAAAAAATATTTAAAAGTAACGCCAACTCAACAATACAAAAAAAAGTAACAATAAGTTTTCTTTTAAATATTTAGGAATGATGTGCCGACCAATCGGTGCACTAGCTATTGGATCTCTGGCTGGAGTACTAAGTGTAGTTGGATACAAATTTCTAACGGTAAGATAATTACAAAAAGATACGTCGATACGTACCGGTACAACGACATATCCACCTGTTCCCATCCTGTTCTTGCAGCCGTTGATACAAAAACATTTGCGGATCCATGACACTTGTGGCGTCCACAATTTACACGGAATGCCCGGCGTTTTAGCGGGATTATTCGGCGCACTAATGGCTGGCATAGCCAGTGAGGAATCTTACTATTATTCTCTCTACGTAGTAAGTCCTGAATAATGGCGACCGTTGAATAAAGCTAGCAATAAAGTTACACACTTTGCTTAGATCTTCCCAGCACGTGCACCGTCTTCTGAAGCAAAACTGGCGGAAATGAGAGACGACTATAACCGGATATCGGCAGGATTTGACAGAACGGCGGGAGAGCAGGCTGCGTATCAGTTATTGGCACTGCTGGTCACTTTGGTCATCGCCATTGTCTCTGGACTAATTACAGGTAATTAATCTTGACCAATCATTGATAGTGCTCGTGTGCCCTCGCCTACTACTCCTACCACGGACATAATACGATATAAACGCGTATCACCAATAACCGGCATCACGTTCCCATCTATAATCTAGTCGACTCTGTTGTTCTGTTCTATTCTCTTGTCTTCGCTTTGTACCCTGTTCCTTATCCGAATGGGAAATGACAATCGTCTTCTGGCAGGACTGATACTCAGGATGACCATGTTTGGCTCTATTACGGAGGATCAGAAATTCGACGATGATGTACACTGGGAACTTGAGGAAGAGGCTCACGAGCAGGACACGTCGAAGCACGTTGAAGGAAGTACTAGAACTAATGACCAGTTACCAATGGGTCATATGTAAAGGATTTTGAGATTCCTGTGGTTCAAGAGTTTCTCATTATTATTCTTGAATATTTTGTTATTTTTAAAACTTACTCCAAGAAGTCTTGCCTGTGAAAATAACCAGATATAATGTAATAAAATTTAATAAGCTATAACCTTTTTCAGAGAGATAAGTGGAAGTTAAAATGAACAAGGAGGTAGTAATATCAGTAGAAAGACTAGGGAAAAGAGAGAAATCATATCAAATTTTTTTTATAATCTTTAATTTTTCTATAAAATTCATCGATATAGCTATCTATACAATAAATAAAGCATACCATAGATGACGTTAAGACGATCTTAAGGTTTAGCAAAAAGTAGTGTCTTACAACTGCTGTCGCTTTAATAAAGCGACGGCTTTATGTTTCTTGTACCCTTTCGAATAAACCCGATATCCGCATTAAGTATTTTTGAAATCGTGTATGCATTAATTCTCCAATCGATAACGAACGACGCACTGCATCCACGATTTAATTGCGCAAAACAGCTTTCACTTCATCAAAGCATGAACGACGGCTTTAGCATTCAGAGACTTCAAATCCGTATAAGTTTGACCAGTTCCAACAAATACTATTGGCTGTCCAGTGATATATGTCATAGAAATAGCTGCACCCACCTTCAAAAATAAGAAAACAAGTTCTGAGTATAATCTATAAATAGAAAGAAGAAAATCTTATGAAAACTCATTGTAGTACCTTGTCATCAATGGTATCAAATTTGGTCAGTACGATACCATCAATCATATGAGGATTGGAGGAGTTACTATAGTCAGCCAATGCCTGGTTAAATTTAACCAGCTGATCGACGGCTTCATTACCGACGAGGGCTTCTCCGACAAAGAGGACCAAGTCTGGCTCATTCACTTTAATCAGTTTAGCCAGAGCCCGCATGAGCGGCTCATTGTCCTGCATTCTACCAGCCGTATCGACGAGCACCACATCGATCTTGGAGTCTTTCGCAAAGCGGATGGCCTCCATCGCAATACCAGCGGCATCTTTTCCATAACCTTTCTCGTAGAGCTGGACCATGGTATTGTTACCATGCTTCTCAGGAGGATGCAAAGCATTCAGGTGACGCATATGCGTTCTTAGCTGCTCCACTGCACCAGCTCTATATGAGAATAAGATCATTATATTTTTTGCCGAGTAAGATAAATTGTACTTAGGGTATTAGTAGTCGTACCTAAATGTATCGCACGCAGCGATCAAGACACGGAAATTGTTCTCAATTAGCCAGAAACAGATTTTCGCCAGGTTCGTAGACTTGCCGACGCCATTTACTCCACAGAAAGTCATCACGTAGGGTCTGCTATTTTTCTTGGCTTCAAATGCGTCGCGAAGAATGTCCACTCGACGCTTTGGTGATAGAATTTGCACCAGGGCGTCAGTCAGCGTTGATTTTACAGTACTGGCGACGCTGTCGAATGTTCCCAGTACTTTACCCTCGAGTTTCACACGGACGGAATCGCAAAGTTTGCTGGCTATATCGGTTGCCACGTTCTTAGATATTAAATGATCCTTTAGTTTGTCCAGAACTGGGAGCATGTCTTCAGAACTCAAGGATTTATTTCCAACGAGACTTTTAAACATAGCAAACATTCCACCGGATTTCTTTTGCACTTGAGGTTTCTCGTTTTCAATTTCAACTTCAGGCTCATCCGAATCCTCCTCGGACTCACTTTCTACTTCCAAATCGCGGATTCCACCCTTCATCTGACCAATCATCTAAATATCATGTTTATATTGTTAATTTTATAACAATTTTATGTTGTGCGTGTCAAATAATTTATTGCGATAAAATTCCTACGTTTGTATCAGCTGGCACATAATCTCCACTTTCTTCAGGCTTATCCCTAGTACGCTCTAGATTTGCCAAGTCCTTATTGGTACCGCCCAATTCCCAAACTCGTGGTTTCTTGCCTGCTTTTTCAGGTTTTGGACTTTTTCTGCAGATTAAAGAATATTAGTGTATTCTGTTTATTCGTAATGTGATAGATCAGCAATTGCTTACTGCTTTTCAGCCTTTTTCTTTTGTCCAGTAAGCTTCTGCGCGAGTTTTAAACGATTCGCCATCAAAATTTCCTCATCAAGTTCACCATTTTGATTATTTGCTGGTTTAGGTGGCTCTGGCTTTGGAGGTTCTTGAATTTTCACTGTGATTAAAATACTCAATGTGAAATTATGAATATCCGTATGAAGTGTTTATAGGTATAATATGTTAGTAATGTTTACTAGTAAGCTATCGCATTGCTATGTTAACTCAAAATGCATTAACTACAAAAGCAAAGTGTTACACTCACTTTGACTATCTTCATTAGCATTGGTCCCTTTTTTCTTCTTGCCTAAAAGGTATAAAAAGCATATGCCCATTTCCAATTAAAAGCCTACAGAAAGTGATTGTATTGTAACTGCCTTTACACCATAAAAAAGAACTATCAAATAAAATTATAGATAATCTACTACCATCACCTCACTGTGTGAGTAATATTTCACCATTAAGATTAATTAAAACAAAAGAAATGATCAAGTACAAGCTGATATCTAAATTACCTTGTTTCTTAATATCCTTGTCGTCTTTCCTCTCAATCATACTAGCAACTGTCTTTTTCGACTTAAAACTTTCATCAAAGGTGCGCATTTGCTTGGGTAATTTAGCCTGAGTCCTTCCCCAATGTTCAGCAGCATCAAGTATACGATCATAATTCTTTTTGAAATCAAAGTCCAAAAACCACTGTGAGTTTTGCAGTTGATTTTTATAACGATCTCTAAACTCCAGATGAACATCATTCAGGAACTTGTCGACATATGACAGTTGTAATATTTTTTGATATGCCACAACAAAAACTAATTCAAATTCATTGTCCAACTTATACTGAAGACGCAGAGCATCATGTTCAAACGAATGAGTTCCAGTTCGTTCCTGTAAAAAATATCAAAGAAATTGTCATACCAGAAGCATATGTTAGATTATCATGCGATATTATATTTCAAAACCTCTAGCGAATTACCTAAATTCACGTTAAGAAGTTTTGAGTAAATTAAAGTTAGGTAAACCAACCAGAACTCATAATTGAAAAATGTTAATTTCTCACACTCAATAACATCCTTGATGATGATATGTGTTTATTTAAATGCTCACCTGTAGAATCACACTACGTATTAGGGCATTGACACTAGGCGTAAAGATTTGCGAGGTACTTTGGAAGCACCAGAGTACAATTCCACCTTTACTGAATATCGTAAAAAGGTCCAACATCTTTTGTAATCTTGTTACAACGAAAATATGGATTCGATCTCCACGCGCCTAACCTATGGCTGGTCGTGTGGTTTGACTTTTGTACACGTCAGATTAGCGGAAATCGCCATACACGAGTCATGCCATACTGAGATTACATTGGCGTAATCTAAAGCAGTATTAATGTCCTCATTCCATTTGATGCATCGTCAGGCATTTCAAGAAAAATCAAGACAGAATCCTTTTATTTTCATTATTCAAAAACTAGAATATATCTATAAAAAATATTTGTACACAAATTTTCTGTTCATCAATATTTTCGACAACTTTTAGCAGCACTGATTTATTCTTTATTACATAATTTGAAAGAAACTTTTTTTTTCGTCCCACTATATCAATTGACTGTTCATATTAAAAAGAGAATGCTACTGGTTATAGGATAAAACCTCCTGATCAACAACTAATAGCCTGTACAATTTCACCAGATATAGTTGATTATTAAAAGCTCCATTTACGCGCCGTACATAAAGATTTGAGCTTTACTGGATGGATGTTTTCTGTTGACAATATGGAGTTCTCCTTACTATGGCTTTGACAAGATACTTTTTTTTGAAAGTAAAGATTTAGTTAAATTCAAGAATCTGTATACGTTTAAATACCTGTAAAATGGATAAAAAACAAATCGTTCCAGAGAATATAATCTGCATTCCACTTGTAGATAATGTGAGTGAAGTCCTTAATGCCTTTAACATAAATGTGAGCTACCTTTTATTGAATATATTGTTATATATTTTCAAATTGGCAGAAATGTAATTGTGATAAATAGTTATTAGATGGATGACAATATGCATGGTGATAATTTTATTCTGCTGCAGACTGATTTTTAATTGAAATTATGGAATGATCCTTAGTGCCTCTGTTGACAGAGGATTTTCATCGCATCCAAATGATTTGTTAATTCCTGGAAAAAGTTGATAATTGATAAGAGCTCAGTCCTATATCTGGTCTCCAAATTATTGTATAACACTCCAATAGACTAAACTTTCCACCGTAAATACTTCTGTGTACAGTATTAAATCCAAATCCGATAATGTCTGTGTATGCTTTATATACAATATGATGTGTATTTATTGTAGATATCTAAAGTCAAGGAAGAACCTTTCGAAAGTAATCATGAAACAAATAAAGCAACTCATGATTGTATATCTCAACAAAATATACATGAAGATGGCAAAGTACCGAATACCTTAATCTCAAATGCAAGCTTTCCTCTTCAGATAGCAATTTTAATCAAGGAAGAGAAGAATTGTAGTCAGAAGAATAATTCTAATAAAGAAACAAGACATCATAGTAATGATTTCTCAGAAGAAGCAACTAGTAGAAAAAGTACAAATATTCAGAGAGATAGTATAGAAATGACACCAATAAAATCCACAAAGAAGGTGGCACAGTGTCACATCTGTCAGAAGATTTTTACAAAAAATTCATCTCTTAAAACACATATTCAGACTGTTCACAACAATGAACGTATCCAGTGTCCAGTTTGTGAAAAGCTTTTCACACAAAAATCAGGTCTGGGAAGACATATGCGTCTTCACAGTGGAGAAAAACCATTTAAATGTCCTATATGCAAGAAAACATTTATTCAAAGGGGTCATTTGACCGTTCATATGCATGTTCACAAGAAGGAAAAACAGTACAAATGTCAAATATGCGATATAACATTCCCCACAAAAGAAATCCTATGCAAGCATACAAGCTGTGAACATTCCGAGAAACCATTTGTCTGTAACATCTGCGGAAAAAAATTTCCACGCAAAACTGAACTGACCTACCATTCTTATACACACACATCTGAAAGACCACACAAATGTGTTTATTGTGAAAAGTCTTTCTCAAAAAGATCTCATCTAGCAGTGCACACTAGTAGTCACACAGGAGAAAAATCTTATCAATGTAGCATTTGTGGTAAAACATTTGTGACGCAAGGAAGACTGAACAAACATACCACAACGCATACAGAGAACAGGTATTATATTTAGTTATAATAATATTGTATGAAGTGTGTACAATTATTTTAAAAGTATTTACTTACATTGTGTTTACAGATTACAAAAATGTGCATACTGTGAAAAGGCTTTTGCGAATAAAGATTATCTTATGGAACACATGAGAATTCACACTGGTGAGAAGCCTCTTCAGTGTCACATATGTGGACAGTCCTTTGAGATGCGACATATGATTAAAAGGCATGTACGATTCTGTACGAGGACTTACACTTGTGATATTTGTGGAGAAACATTTAAGCGTAAACTACATTTAGACATACATATGTCCGTACACACTGGTGAAAAGCGCTTTGAATGCGAACAGTGTGGAAAATCCTTTAAGCACAACACATCTTTGAATAAGCACAAAAAAGTTCATACAAAAGAACTGCAGTATGTCTGCACAGTATCAAATTTTTAAGAGACTATAATATCTAACAATAAGGTAGATGTACAGAATTTATATATCATACTATATCAAGACGATTCAAAATCGTCAATGCTACGTAACAGTATTTCTGTTACCTAAAGATCTCAGAGATTCTTAGTGTATATTTTTGTAATAATTTACTTTCATAATCCAAATGCGATAAAATTAAATCGAGCAGCATGAATGAAAAAATGAATGTAAATATATGAAGTACGAGTGCTCGATTATCGGTAATGAAATCAGGTAAATATTCATAAGTACATTTTTCAGTAGAAGAACAAAATAATGAAAAGGTAAATACAGCGTAAGGCCTTAAATACATGCGTTACGAGTGCATGCTTTAAATTTACAGAAAAATCATGCCATACTCGAACATTAAATTTTCTTAATAAGCAGAGATAGTACTAGTTATAGATAATATTATTTATTGATATATTTGCTTATCACATAGCACACATGTATTATAAATATTGATGTATTATAAACTCGTTGGAGCTTTGTATTTTATAACGCATTTAACATTCTGCCATAAGGATTTAATTTTATAGAATATAAAAATTATCCGATACTATTTGATCGAAATTCGTTAAAATTTACGAAAAATAAATATTTTTGTTCATATAATTCAATCTTTGTATGAATGTTTTTTGATTTGGTTTTTATGGTTGAGATATTGGAGGTATGAGTCGCCACTGGCGCTTTTGTCAGCCATGGCAGGTACACTGACAATTAGGTTTTGATTTTCGCCTATTCACGCCGCATAAGCGCATAAACAAAGATAATTTCTTAGTGTTGAATACTTTAATTTCTCAGCTGTTCTGTGAAACATGAGTTCCATCGGCACAGGGGTAAAATTTATATTGTTTTAGTAATACGAACATTTCGGAGTACTGTTATAATGTATAATGAACGATATCTAACCTATAATAATTTCAGTATGATCTCTCGGCGTCTCAATTTTCGCCGGACGGTCGAGTATTTCAAGTTGAATATGCTCAGAAAGCTGTAGAGAATAGTGGGTATGTATATAAATAAAAATATTTTATGAGTCTTGTATATTTCAGAGAATTCTACGATAGAGTTCTACGCTGCCCTCTTTATATACTTTATATCTCATTTGTTTCTCTCTTGTCGCCTTGTGAATTTAGAACTGTTATTGGGTTACGAGGAAAGGATGGTATTGTATTTGCTGTGGAGAAATTGGTTACATCAAAATTATATGAAGCTGGTGCAAACAAAAGGATATTCAACATTGACCATCACGTTGGAATGGCAGTCTCCGGCTTGATCTCAGATGCTAGACAAATAGCGGAAACAGCAAGATCAGAAGCAGCGAGTTATCGTGGGCAATATGGCGTAGGCATTCCCTTAAAATACCTAAATGAACGTGTATCTATGTACATGCATGCATATACTCTATATTCAGCATTACGACCATATGGTTGTTCTGTTATTCTGAGTGCCTACGAAGCCGAAGGTCCTGCCATGTATATGATAGATCCGTCTGGAGTCTCTTATGGTTATTATGGATGTGCTGTAGGTAATGAATAATACAAAAGTCACGCATATGAAAGAATTTTAAAAAATTCCAAATGCTGCGTAAATACGTTTAACATTCTCATTTATCAGGTAAAGCTAAGCAGTCAGCAAAGACCGAAATCGAGAAGCTGAAACTTTCGGACATGACCTGCAAGGACTTAGTCAAGGAAGCTGCCAGGATAATTTACCTGGTGCACGATGAATTAAAAGACAAGCAATTTGAACTAGAGATGAGTTGGGTCGGTGCTCATACTAATGGTAAGCACGAGCGTGTTCCATCAGATGTTAAAACGGAAGCAGAAGCTAAAGCTCGTCAAGCAATCGACGAAGATTCGGATAGCGACACTGAAGATATGTGAATCTTGGTGACATTCACGCCAATTATCTTATAAGTTATTTACACCACGTACGTTCTCATGTAGCGCATTCAAACGTTAATACGAAAAGAATAAAGCTGGAGGAACACTTTTTGTCTAATGAAAATTGAACCATCTATAATACTTCCTTTCAAAACTCCATTCCTGTATATTCTCAATGAGAATTGATTGTATCATACGTGTGTTTAAAATTCACAGCGTATAATTTATGCGCATATTTTTACCACTTTGAGTAATCCGTCATACGATCTTATAATATGTATATGTACGTTGACAAATTTTCTTTTACTACGTTTACCATCGGAATATAGTAAAATTTGTTAAAGTACCCATCCGGTAAACGTCATTTTGACTGCAGTCGAGTGTCAGGCTCTCTTTTAATTATTTTCACTTAACAAGGTTCAATGTTTGCACACATGAAAACTAGCTGCTGCGATTGTGGATAATCCAAGTTTAATGAGTATGATCCATTTTTGTCATTAGTGGGATTAATAATATTTTTGCGGATTCTTACGGCTGTCCTCTCAAGGTGATTATCCGGAATTTTTTTTTATTTCCACGCGTTACACAATTCGACAATTTTTATTTTTTTTTTCGACTAACGAGATACATTGATTCTGCACAAGCTTCAGTTTGCAGAGCTTATCCAACCAATTTACAAGCATCCGTTGCACGGCAACATGTAATAATAGAACTTTACATTGATTGTGTATAAATTATCACGCACAGGGTACTAAATATGTTATACGTATAATCATAAAATTTTCGCGTACCACTGTCAAAAATATAAAAGTTAAACGGATAAACTACGTCATCGCCCGGTTTCACTTTTACCGGAACGATCCAGAGATTCATTGAATAAGAAGACGTGGAAAGGTGTATAAAAGACATACAAACGAGAAAGAAACTCTCGCTCTATCTCTCCTCTTCACAGTTCGCAATAGCAATAACTGTCTCAGTTCGATCTCACTCTTTCTTTCATGAGCCACGAAGCTACGTTGAACTTTCCAGTTTCTAATCGGCGATATTGTTGCACAGTCAGCATGGAATGTTGACAGCGCCACGTTATATCATCGTAATCTATGTATCTATATACGCAGATATCTTTTATTTCCAGAAATTCTGATCAAGGTACCCTGACCCAGGATTATATGGACATTCATGTCAGCATCTCAGGAAACACGTTTACTACATTTTTAGAAATTTAATGTAACTGTTATTTAACGCCGTAAAATTGATGTAGTGAAGTGTGAATTCTAAAAGATGTATTTATTCGAATCCTAAGATTGACAGAGTATAAAAATAACATTCAACGATCGAAAATTGTAATTCAGATATGCTCTTTGCTAAATTTTTAATCTAACTTTCATCAAAAGCCGCAGGCTCTGTTCCGATTTTTCGACAAGTGGAGCGTGGATTTCGTAAGTCTCTGGAACTGTTATGATATATAAAAAAAAGTTTTTTTTTGAGTCTCGCAGGCGATCTCAAATTTACATGAGAAGTGTAATTAACGTAATCATAAAGATTCCAGCAATCAGGTGTGTACAAAAATGAGATAATATTTATATTATATGAAGATATTGAAAAAAAAAGAATTTACTTATTAAAATGATAAGTAATTGAAAAAGAGACATAAATATTTTTACTATGAAACTTTATATAGAAATTCGATAAAACAGTAGTGAATTTCGCGCATGCTGTTTTACGCTACGGTTTTTGAGGGGGTTGATAAGCTCCTTGGTGGGGTACTCACTTACCCCCCGCAATCCTCTATATAAGGGAAGTCAGTTTGAAATATCGGCATTACTACTTAATACAGTGTAGATTAACAAGCTCCTCAAAGAAAAAATTTGTATAAAAATATTTTTTAAAACATCCCAAGGAAACTATTGTCAATATGTATAATGATAATAAAAATAAAAAATAAATCGTATCAAATAAAAAGTCTTATCAAAAATAAGAAATTGACCGAATAGAAAATAAAAAGTGTGTATAAAATTATATTTGATTCATTTACAAAATGTTTGAAAATCGCACAACCGACATAGCCGATTTCTTGCACGAAGGAAAAATGAGTGAAACGACTTATGTGGCCGCTGCCGTAGCACTAAGCCTAATAGGTTTCTTTGGTTTTAGTTTAAATCTATTAGTACTAATAGTAATAATAAAAGATTCTGAAAATCGCTGGACACCCATGAACACCATACTATTCAATCTCGTGGTAGGTTTACCCATAAATAAGAGAAAATTCAAATAAAAATACATATATGTAGATATATAAAGTATTATAAAAAAATGGAATAAAATTTAAAATATTGCAATCGATTCGATTATTAAAAAATAATATTTCTTATAATGCAGGTAGGTGATTTCCAAGTGGCTGTTTTTGGAAATCCATTGGCTATTATGTCTGCCATCAACCGTGGTTGGTATTGGAGTCATGAGATGTGCATCTGGTGATTAATAATCTTATTGATGATCTAGCCATTACAATTAATTAATTGATCACTACAATTATCAATAATGAATTATTACATGTTATTAGTTTATTATAATATAAAATTCCGTACAAGTTATATAGACTGTAATTATACATACTTGAGGCTCTTTCTATTTATACCATAACGACCTTGTTAACCGCAATTGCAAATCTGGAAGCAAATTTGCCATTCTTCCACATGACAATGAAATTCTACTCAATGTTTACTCTTGTACCATTACCTACGACAAGCCACAAGCTTTTCAACGTAAAATGACGCAGAGAAATCAAAAATAAAAATCCGGGCAGTTATATAAAAGTGAAAATAATTATGATTTCTGTTGTCTTTGTTGTTACTTTAATAATCCTTGACTATTTAAAAATGTTCAAATAAACCAATTTTGATATCTCTTATCATCATAGAAAACATACATTTATTCATTTAATTAAAAGTTCATCTCCCTAACATTAATCTTCTATAAGATCATCATTGTCATGTATACTTCAATCTTCTATATCAGAAGATTAGTCATTTCCAAAGAGATTCTAAGAATTTTGTAACTGATATAATAATAATATTTAATTCAATTTTATTTCTTTCCAATTTATAATCATTTAGGCAGTATGTTATATCATAATGACAAGTCTCATTATATTTTATCTTATAGGTATGCCTGGCTCATGTCAACACTTGGTTTAGCCAGCATTGGTAACCTAACAGCAATGGCAGTAGAAAGATGGATACTAGTCACTCAACCCATGAAAGCACTGCTGACAAGGTAGAATATGAAATCCCTTTACATCAAAGACTTTGATAACTTTGATGATAAGGCGATGAAAGAACGTAGCTCAAAGACATTATAGTAAAGTCTTTTTCATGTTTAGTACTCACTTGCAGTGTGAAATTAAGAGCTTGAAGTAACTAAAATATTTTTTAATTAATTATGGATTACCAAAGTGTTTACTTGCACTGAGCTTTTGAAACGATTCAGGAATCTTATAAGAAGACTGTAAAGCTCTGGATTCTCTTTGTATCTTTTCTACAATCAACCTCTTTTTTCTAATGGTCTTGTCCCAAATTCCTTGACAATGGGTACAATACTTGATAGAGCTCAATTACCTCAAGGGTCTTCAAGTAAAATCTATATCCAGGATTACATAATTACACTTGTACATTTGACTCTGAGCAACGTTTATCGTTTCCTCCTTTTATAAGAATCCTTTTCATGCCCTTTGACATCAAGTGGTCTTTGAAGAACTCTTTCTTTTTCTTCTTTATAATGATTAATGACTCAACAATTGCTTATCTGGTTCATGGTTAACAATCTTAAAATAAAAAAAGTCAAGAGTTTAGGTATCTCTTTTTGTGTAATATAAAGTTTACTGACTTCTCTTCCATACTTAGCCAATTCAAAGGACGCGGAGCGAAATTCCCAAACGAACTTCGTTATGAGTTTCCAAGTACAGTTCTGTAGCACGGAAATACTTGGATATCCTCTAATTCCTTTAATTTCTATTCGTCCTCAATTTTGTGAATTATTCCCAATCCTAATATTCTTGTTTTCACATAGACATGCGGTTATCATTGCCTGGTTTGTCTGGATCTATGCCGTCTCCTTATCCTTACCGCCAGTCTTCGGTTGGGGCAGCTACGGATTGGAAGCCGCCAATGTATCCTGCAGTGTCTCCTGGGAAATTCATGACGTATCCACAAGGACCGACAGCTACATAGCCTTTCTTTTTGTATTCGGCTTGATAATGCCAGTTCTCATTATTGGAACATGTTACGTTGGAATTATCAGGACGTTACGAAAGGTCAGAAGAAGAGCTGGTAAGAAGAAAGAATTTGTAATTAAAATTTTTTTCGTATTTTCTTGAAACATAATGGCAGATAAAATGATAAATAAATTGTTAAATAACGATCAAATCTATATTGGCAAATATTTAACATCGTATCAGGACGACGTGGCAGGCAGGAAGCAAAAGTCACAAAAATGGTGGCATTGATGATTATCGCATTTTTATTGGCCTGGACACCATACGCTGGTTTGGCTTTAAGTGTGCAGTACTTCCATGTAAGCTTTAGCATTGATAATCATCATAGATATGTCAATCGATATTCAATTGATATACTTTTATTATTTACCAGGTAAAACCGTCTCCGGGAATCGCGTTACTTCCGGCTATTCTTGCCAAATCTTCAATCTGCTACAATCCAATAATCTACGCTATACTTAACACCTCGTTTCTGAGATCACTGAAGAAACTATTTGGAATTCGCGACGCAGGCGGCGCGACGCGCGAGATTCAACATACAGCGCTCACTACTATGAATAGAATAGAGAAGAAGCTCTGAGGAAGTGACACCTGTACGATAAATAATTCCTGTAATACAAAATGATCAAACATACCATTAATATCTAGCATTCCAATCTCTGTCCATAATAGAAAATGCCAACTAGCCAAAGATAACCTTAAAGTATAAATGTTCATGTTTAATTCTAGCCAGTCCACGCGAGGTACCAGAGATCACAGTGAATTTTAAAAGAAAGAATTTTGTTCGGTTTGCAAATACCTCACGTCAAAGGCGGATATTCGTAAAACGTTCAGATAAATTAGGGCTAGGATTTATTCGGATAAATTCTAATTTTACCTTACCAGAATAATTTATACGAGTATATCAATATGTATAAGCATACGGATGGCTCTTACAAGCTTCGACCTCGAGAATCCTGCGCATATGTTAATTGCGTTTTTTTGTTATTTATTTGCATAGTCGCAAAGCAAAAGTTCTTAAAAAAGCTAGGTTATGTTCGAAGACTTTGCAAAACAATTTTTACATAGCTCGAATTATTTAATAAACTTTGCACATACGACTTGTATTTGGCTACTGACACAACAAGAACGTCGCGTGCAATCACGTAACCATTGACTAACGATCCATTCTCCTTTCAGGTATTATATGAATATTATTCCTAATATGCCAAGCGTAAACCCTGATTGTACGTTTGCACATAGTGAGTATGATCGCTACTGGATCCCCGTATGATAGCTAATTGCATCGTTATTGCCGTAACGCGTTGGTTTATTCGAATAACGAATTCATAACACGCGCCAAACGGGTAGCCAATGAGCGACTGCCGCACAGAGGCGTCCTTAGTACTGACAAGTCCGCCAAGCTTGATTTCGCGAGAGGCGAAAGTGAAACCGCGCGAAGAAAATTTATTGGAACTCATCTTGCAAGGATAACTTCTTCTTATGGATGTCGAAATGCCAGCAATTATCAAGAATTTTGAGTTATTATCGATTAAGTCACCAGACAATCCGGATGATATTTGAGAGGTTATACGGTTTGTGCTTTGCAAACTATTTGTGGTAAACTTTCTATATGCGTAGGACTGTTTAGCGCAAATTTATCAGTTGTGTTACCTGTCCTAAGACTTTTTTTTACTGATTTGACTGATTGGAGAAATATGACAAAGAGTAATAGCAGATTATCGTTGTGTCGTAAATTATTTAAAGTCAGGGAGTCACGTAGTTCTTTTTGGCTATACAAATTCGCTGTATGTGATAATTCGAATGATAGTTACCAGCTGTGACTAGAAGTCGACATTGAACTGAATAGTCGTCCAAGATGGGTAATTCGGAAAATCAATACCCTCGTTAGCCAAAATCGGTCATCGCGTTACCGTTTCCGTCGATAAAATTTACATAATGACCGAATCTGACCTATGAGAGATCTGGTTTTCCAAGTTATCCATCTTGAACGACTAGTTCGTTCGACGAGGGAAGATACCATTGAGGTATCCTTAGTTCGTTGTAATTTATTCATGCATGATCGGAATCTTTCACATTGCTCCTGTATGGAGTGATCAAAAAATATAATTGTTTCTGGCAGTATTTCATTAAGCTACTCCTTGCTTCATCGAACACTTTTTCTACTAACATCTTTTTTCTTTCTCCGTCGGCAAAAATCAATCCTGACTAATTTTCTCTAGTCCGAGCAATTGCTATGAGCTGTGGTTAACGGGAATTTTATTTTTGGAAACCTGAACCACCGAACGACACGCTCCGATAGCCTAGCATTATCAAGCGAAGAAAAACGTGAAGGAGGACGCAGCATCGCGACGGAGACGTGCGTCCTAACGTATTTAGCAAACAGAAGAGCGTCTTGCTGACTCGTGAAAGCCATCGGTTCATAATTCGGCTGCTTTCTGAAAAAGGTTTCGGACAGCAAACATAAAAATGACTTTTTTTAATACGAAAAGCAAGAATAATTAAAAGCCAACTAGTCACAGGTGCGTCTATATTTCGATGCGATAAATTGCTCTTAACGAGATACGACTATTAGAACAAATCCAATTAATCGAGCTAAAACTTTTATGTACTTGACAAGTACATGATGTTCGTGCATAAAATGTTTCTAAGAATTTGATCGTCCCGCTTCTGAGTTATATGCAGTGAAAATAAAATAAATTGCACAATAGAAACATGCTTGACATGTTAACTTTGTCATATATTTTGGATTCTGAAATTTTTATCACACAATAGGTCTGTTCTGGTTACCTACACTTTTTGTACTTTTCAATAAGTGCAGATTCTTATTGGTTACTTAAAAATATCGTCCAATAAGAATTTGCACGTTTTAAAAAGTGCAGAAAGTATAGGCAGCTTTAAACAATACCTTAAAGTGAACAATAAAAAATGTGTACGGTTCTGCTCTTTTGCTTCGATCGATAATGATATATTATGTAAGAAATATTTTTAAGAATGGCGATGTACTGTTTATTCGTCGGAAGAAGAAGTACAGTATTTTTTTTAAAATATTTATTTCGCAAAATAAAATCTCACTTTTTTTCTCACATATATTATTTTACATTCTACTATTCGAATGGGATTCGTAGAATTTTAGGATACATCTTGAGACAAAAGGTTTTTAGCTACCTATGAAAAAGGTGGGAGTAAGTAACTCTCTCTTAAGAACTCAGCTGATCGTTAGTCTGTCGCGTTGGTCAGTCAAACTTTCACACTCCGCGATATTCGAAGTATGCTCGTGCGCCCATTCGCCAACGTCGCGCTGCAACGCGGTTCTCCTATATTCGATACATGTTCGCCGGCAGTATGAGCCAATAATCAATTGCGAAATAAATATGTCGTTGACTACTTATAAATTACGTATCTCTCATAAAAGTTAATATGGTCAATTAAAGTTGATTGACCGATAAAAATAAAAAATCAAGAGGAAATTGAAGGCAAAATTAAAGTGAAAAAAATTAATACTGCATAAAAAAGATTTTTTTTCGCAAACCCATAATTAACATGTGCGCAAAATTGTAAACATTCTGTAAAAAATTGTTGGTAAAAATGTTAATACCAAAGTAAATGTAATCACGATCAAAAGTAATTTTCCTTGAAGGGAACTGAATTGCTGTTTACTGGAGCAATTGATTGTACGTAGTGAATTGCGCTGAAATGTTGTCGGTGAAAGTTCACTTTGATGATAAAGGTAAAATCACATGCCTTATCGAAAATAGAAGGTGCCAGGAAATCGTAAAATTTTATAATACTAGATACAGAAATCGGTGCGCGTAAACGATGATAAAGAGATACTGTGCGTAACGTAAAGTCGTGGGAGGAAAAAAACAAGAGAAAGTTTGAAGAGGAACATATTAAAGATACATTAAGAAACTTCAAACTAAAATCAACAAACCAATTCCACATTAAAAATACATATTTCAAAGAACAATAATATTGAAATTCGCTCTTAGACATTCAAATTTAACATAAACGCGCATGCGCGTTATTTGAATAACAAAAAGGTGGTATTGTGCTCTTAAATAATAACTGTTTTTCTTGCCTGGTCAAAATAAGAAATCAAGAGTGCAACGTCATAATTCAGTTCGTGAAGGTTCCTCCAAGAAGATGGCATGAGTTAGACACGGCAGACATTTAAAAAGGAAGACAATTTTTTAATCATAATATTATAATTAATTTTGTTTTAATTATTTATATAATTAAAATGACAGTGATACTTAGTATATTATTTGTAATATTGCACGGGTTGCAATACACCTGGGGATACAATGTATTACTTGCTACTATGGGCGGTACAAAATCGCACACAGTACCATTCGTAGCTTTGGGAACAGCCTTAAGAGATAGGGGTCATAATGTTACCCTGCTAAGTGCATTTCCGGGACCTGCAGCTAATAACGATCTTTTAGAATTCGTTCCACCTATTCTAGAGGTATGATATTCAAGAATCAAAAATAAATGTGTTTTAAATTCACCTAATATTATTTACATACATCTCGTATATAGGCTTATGTCGGAAATTACACGTCAGAATGGGATCTGGTTGGATCTAGATTTAGGAATGAGCTACCATTATCGCCATGGAATGCGATGAGGTACGGTTGGGAAGCTTGCGAAGCTCTTCTCCAGGACAATATGTCTATAAGTAATCTAAAAACCCCTGAAGGTGATTCCGAAGCTCATTGGGACGTGGCAGTTCTTGACGGAGCGTATCCGGAATGTCTTCTAGGAATTTTACACGGAGAGAGCGTCCCTACTATTATGTTAAACACCGTAAGTAATTATAATAAAAGAGTTTAAAGAAGATAATTGAGAAAGAATTTTGTAATACAGGTCGCCTTGTACAGTGGTTCCATATCGCGTCAGGGTAACCCATCACTCTGGTCCATAACACCTTATTTTGGTAAAGGTCTAACTCAGGATATGAACTTCTTCCAAAGAATTCTTAACGTTGCTTTTTTGGCAACACTGGAAATTATGCACTGGGTCATGACCACCGGATATATACAGCCAACCCTACATAAATACTTGGGTAAATTTCTTTTGGCACAGTCGGAGATGCCCATGTCGTCATTAAACGTATGGAAAATTAATGTATTATCTGAATTCAGGTGACCAAGTTCCGGATGTGAGGGATTTAATATCTGAAGTACCATTGACTCTGCAAAATAGCCATTACGCAGTGGCCGATTCTGTTCCGTATTTGTCCAACGTAGTGAACGTAGCCTGTCTTCATTGTAGACCGGCGATGCAACTTAGTCTCGATTTAGAGACTTTCCTGAGGCGAGGTGACTAGTCTTTTATCAGTACACTGAGACTCCTTTAAGTCTCTCTACTACAGTAAATTCGTTATTGCACTTTCGATTTCACAGGATTCATTTTTGTCTCGATGGGCTCCTCGGTACGCGCATCGGGAATGCCAGACGCCCTTAGAGAGATCTTCTTAGCGGCATTCGCAACCTTACCGTATAACGTTGTTTGGAAGTGGGAAGGCGGAAAGATAGACAATCTTCCTGGTAATGTGAGGACAGCCGCCTGGTGGCCGCAGCAGGAATTACTTGGACATCCGCAACTCCGGGCGTTTGTATCCCATGGAGGTTTATTATCCTTACACGAGGCGGCGTACCATGGTGCACCAGCTCTGGTGCTACCCGTGTTCTGTGATCATGACGGAAATGCAGCACAGGCTGGTAAGTGTCGCTTGAAATGTGTTGGTACAAACAAGAATAGTAGTTACTCTGATATTTATTGTTTCATAGAAAAACAAGGTTATGCCTTGGTGATGGATTTGGCTAGTATCTCGGTAACTGAACTTCGAGCTGGTATAATGAAGGTGGCAGCTGGAAATAATAATAGTTATAGAGAAGCAGCTAAGAGAAAGAGTTCATTACTCAAGGATCTTCCTCTGGGACCCAGAGAATTAGCTACCTGGTGGGTGGAGCATGTTGCTAAATACGGGGGTGCAGATCATCTTAAGAGTACATCCAGGTAATTCCTTTTCTTTAATAGTATACCACCAGAAATTATTTCTTTCTTTATATAATTATTTTATTCTTAATTACAGACACATGGGAACAGTCCAGTATTACTCCCTTGATGTAGCAGCATTTTATCTGATCACTTTACTTGGTTTAATCTATACATCTAGAAAACTAACGCGAAGACCCATTACAATCAGGCACGCGGTTACCAAAAGGAAAATGAACTGATGCAATTATTTTTTTTATTTATTTTTATTTTCACTTTTTATCTATTCTCTCTTCATATCCGGCAGTACCACCTAATGCGCCAACCGCTTGTACCTAAGTATCTTAAGACAATAAAACTAGGTGTTCACAGTCACAAAAAATGAAGTCTTAGGAATTCAGTCTATTTATAGCATTTATTAACATCTTTTACAACCACTTTATAAAATTCAATTTCACCCTGGTGAAAGTAACACTTCGCCACGGCCACTCGAACCGATTAATACGGTCGGAACGAGTCAGAATACTTTGGATATTCGTATCAGGGCATTGCTCTCCTTCAATTTGATGCAACGAGTACCTTGCACTTTCCATGCTAATCCGGAGATTCAAGGAATTCATATTATTTTTATTTTTGCATCTTGTCGATAAACATCACCGATATATATGTGCATGCATCATCCTAAAATTCACGTCACGCTGCAGCTTTCCGGAATTGGAGGCCTCATATCGCAATCATCGTTGCGGCATAATTGCATTGTAATTGCAGCACCGACGCTCAACGAATGCTATGCTATTCCTTTCGTGAAAGTTTGCATCGCAAGGCACGACACAACGCTTTACGTGTCCTGCTGCTCCCTTAGGGCAAGTCAGAAGATTTTCTACAGGAAAATAAAGCGACTAAATTAAGAAACCTAAGCAATTTCACAATTAAGATATTCAGTGATAATTATATTCAATATAGAATTTAATTTAGCTAACCAGTGTCGAAATATTCAAGCTATCGAGAGGTCAGCTGTAACAGTTTTTATTCAGCCACAAAGCGACAGATGAACACGGGCCAATGGTATGCTCGAAAATTTTCGTTGTTTTTTCAGTAGCTTCTTGATTCTGTCACGACCAGAATATAGTTCTAGCCTGTTTCAGACTTCAGAATGCCCAGGGCAGCAGTGGGGATAACAGCATGCTCGCTACTAATTCTAAAATTTTTACTTGCGCGTCCAAGTTATTGCAATGATATATGTATTTTACCGACAGCCAGTATGCAAAGTATTAAATTGCTGATAGTTTAATAAAAATTTCCGGTTTAACTGCATTCTCAGATAATATTCGATTACCAAGATTAATTCAAGTTTCTATAGAGATAAGTAGTGATAGATATATGTCCTAGTAAATGTTTTCATAATTCTTCAAGGACTCCACTATCAATGCTTACTTAACGGTACAATTTTAGTTCTAAAAAATTTTATTAATGAATGATACCTATAGCGGATGAGTTAATAAACATTTATCAAAGACATCACAGTCCTAATGAATATTTGAATGGTACCTTACGGATGCATAACTCCTGTATAGTAGTTCTGTAACGGCCAAACAGGATACACCGATGTATAAATGGAAGTAGCAGCGCAGGCGCTTCGATTCAAATTATTTCAGTTTCAGAAAATCTTACAACGCCCAATGCGCCACGCCGCCTCTTTAATATTGCGACATGATGTGGACAGGTTCATGAAAAAAGATTAATTAATATAAAATGTATAAAATAGTCTGTAGCTAATGATTATCTAAATCAGCAATATTTTATCTTATTTTCGTATCACTTTACCGTCTGCTGCTCCGTTTAAGATATAAAGGAGTGTCAAAAGTGGGAATGTCAATTTCCCAAGAATGCATTCACTACAGTAAGAAATTCATGAGGTACGAAAGGGGCTTGTTGTGTTTCTATAATTTTGTGCCATTATTTTAATAATGGTTGACGTTCATTTTAGTATGATAATGTTGACAATCTTTTAGGTTATGGGTAAACTTTAGCCATTAGGCTTACAAGTTGTAAGTCAGCTCATGAAATATGATAAATTCACAGTGGTTACTTTTAATGCTGGCTTATTTTCCCAGCCTAAATGATTGTGAGGTTTCGTAAGTCTATGTACGTGTGTAAACATATATTATTTATAGAGCAACCATAAAATGACGAGTACATAGAATCTAATAAGCACGACATACATATGAGAAGTTGTTGATAGAGAAATTCGCTATGTCGAATAACAAGCAATAATAGGACCCTCTGTCCAAATTGCATAATCGTACATTTCCAATGGTGCGACTTGTACCAATTTCTAGAGTATTTTTAGTATATACTTAAAATAAAAGTCCCTAGGATAAATATCCCATTTTTAACACATATCTGCTTCTAGTGGGCATTGAAGTGTCTTTCACAAAAACGTAATGATTAACACGGCTGAACCATTTCGTATCTCACGGCTTATTCTAAGATACTTGCTTCCATATTACATATTTGTTTTTATATTCAAGCAGAGAAAGAAGGTGCCGAAGAGCCAAAAATGTACCTGATTCTGGACACGAATCGGTATTTCTAAACACGTTACGACTGTTCGCATATGCAGGCAAGGAGGACAAACGGGTAGAAACTTTCAGGTCGTTTAAATGGTGCGCAGGTAACCTTGACGCGTGTGTTTGCTAAGTCCCACCCACGCAATTCGTAAGAACGGAGTAGCGCTCATTTTAGTTGAAGACGGCGATTCGCAATGATTAAGGTACAAATTTGGCCAAAGGTCCGAAAAAATGGATGTGTCTGTCGTTCGTGTGGTGATGCTGACCTGGGACACGTGGATCGTCACGATATTTTATAATTTTCTTCATAGCCGCTTTACCGTTTCTTCTTGGTCTCCTGGCTGTGCGTCATTCCTTTATTTCTGACATCGCAGAAGGTCGGTTCATCTTTTACGGTACTGCAGTATTACTCTAGCGGGTCTCAGAAATTTTTATTGCAAATTTTTTGAGTTTGCCGTCTCAACAATATTGCGTCTCTTGAGTCTCGTAATGCGACATATGAGTCACGCTTTGCTTACGATCGACGGGCAAGCAGAGGCTAACGACCTTTTTCGAAATGTTGGTATACGACTTCAGACTCATTCGCGACTGCGTTATGCGCATGCGTATTGGCGATGGTCATATTAAAGTATTTCTTTTTGAAATGTTATGATAACAAAAATTAATGGACACTATGCCTGATTTTTATTGGCATTTATACGAATGTCATATAAGTCTTTCATAATGATTAAAAAAATTTCCTGTAGCTCTAAAAAATAAAAAAAGAAGGTTATATTGTTTTTCTTAAGAACTTTCGAAATTCGCGCAACAGACGCATTTATACAACAGCAACTATTGTTCAGTTCATGTCTGGTTACAAACGTTACAAGTACAAGGTGGTATCCGGTTGGTCGACCATCTTTGGTATTTGCGTAGGGAGTCTCGTTTGCCCGGAGAGAAAAATAACCAAGAAGAAAATTGATATCGGTACTGGACGTACTCTCTTGGATAGTCTATCTGTGATGTTCGTAGAAAGATATTCCGGCTTGGTGAAAGAGAAGAGGATGGTAGGATGAAGAAAGACAAGAGAAAACATAAGACATAATGTATATTATAAATACATATATATACAAAGAGAAGGAATATTTCTAAGTTTCACTAAATGACATCATAGGACGGTTCCATCTGTAGGAGAGTTTAAGTTATAGTATTAAGGAATGATCTAGAGTTTAGATATATAAATGATTTCATGACTTTTTCTATCAGCCTTTAATTTCATGATGCAATCCAACACGTCCAGACGGCTACTCTTTGTAATAATGGCAGGCCGATTATACGTCGCCATGTCGGTACCATCAAGTGCCTCATGGTTATGAATATAAATTGCTACGACTTCAAAATCTAGACCGATCCGTACACATGGAATTCTTTCACGGCCGGTTTCACAAGTCAATTGAATAATTGAATCCATTCGGCTAAAGGAACCTTGTAGTTCTCGAATGATCCTTCCCTCGATATCCACTTGTTGTATATGTATGTAAATACATATGTATATACACACAATATTTGAGCAGTTGTATAAAATTGGTTTATTATATCACTATTTATAATTCTATGGAGTAGAAATTTTATGAGCTGTATCTTGTATAACTTCTGGTAATTTAAGATAGTCTCGTGTATTGCACCATTAGCACCTTCTTCGTAGTTTAAACGGTAAGCAAACACCTAATTACATAACCGAGAGAAATAAGAAAGGAAAAAAAAAGACAGGGAACCTTTTTCTTTCTCACTCTCGCTCACTGTTTCAATAGAGATGAAGGGGAGATAGAGAGAGAGAGAGAGAGAGAGAGAGAGAGAGATGAGAATAAGAGTGCTAAGAGTGGCGGTTGGGAGGAAAAGAGAAAGAGCGAGTAACGGTAGAACGAATACCGAGGATTTCCTCTGCTGGAATTCCAAGCGGTAGGCTCGTCGTGCGACGCAAGCGGCACCGGATCGATTCTTATTGTTGGTGACGTGAGGATAAAACAGGAGCGACAAATTCTCGCGAGAATGCGAAACCGTCGGTAAGTCAGGTGTTGGATTTCATGAAAGCGACGCGACAAGATACGCACTTGAAGGAATTCACGCGCTTCGCTTCATGGGATGCATATGCCGATATAAATTCCTACAGAGAATTTTACAATATAAACAATAAATAAAAAAATTAGTAAACGACGTTATCCGAAAATAATGACAGTTGCTAAAATGGACGGGTGGATCGCTATCGAAGTCTGCAAAATTCGATATCTTGATATTTTAAGTATATTTAATGAAGACTATAGGGGTATAATTTACATTGTTTCTTATGCAGAACATGGTATCATTGGAAGTAAAGAAGAGGCATAAAAAGTGAAAGAAGTTCCATACAGCAGAGTCTCTACGTCTCAGGCGTCTAGGAAAGACGGTTATGGCGGCAGGGATAGGGGGTCAGACGGGTAGAGAAGAGAAGAAACTAGGATAAAAAATATATTGGAACAATGAGAAAGAGTAAGGGGGAGAATGAGTGCGGGAGACTCTACGTGGGATAGGGGACCACGACAGGAAAAGGAATAAAGCAGGCGCATCTGATGGACTCTTGGTGGTAGGGATATAACAGCTCGAATTCCAGGCTAGGTTAGGATACTGTGCCCACGTTCTCCTACGCCTATGCTTGAGTCAACATCAGACCAGCTGACTCGTTCGTCGTGATGTAGTGTTCGCTTGTATGGCGTGCAGTGAACTTCGACACGTCCTGTCTTCTGTACGAGTTGCGACGACAACGACGACGACGATAACAACGAGAGCACATGACATCTCAGGTGCATAACAACCGCAGTCAGTGTGTGGAGAACAGTGTGATATTCATGGCCACGTGGCCAGTGGCTCTAAAGGACGCGAAAGAGGAGTAAAAATATTTAAAAAATAAGAGGTAGCCCACGGCGTCGCTGCGAGGTCGCGCTAGTGCTGGTGCTGGTGCTGCTGCCGTTGGCAGGCTAGTGTCGTAGCGGTAGTATACTAGTAGTAGTAGTGATACGGTGCCAGTGCCGAAGGAGACGACGATGACGACGTTGAGGACGACGAGAGCAAACGTTACAACGATAATGGTGTTCTCTGTGGGATATAAGAAGATAAACGAGCTGGTGAGAGTCAGAGAGTGCCAATAGACGCCAGGGTGGGCGTCTACCAGGCTAGGTTGCAATATAAAAATTCCTCTTTAGTAAAGTAACACGTGGGGACCGTTTTATGGGTGATATTCCTAGGAAGAATGGCATCCACCCACAGTCCTACATCCGCGATCGATTGTTCCCTCACCTCGGGGCGGCCAGGGGGCGTCTGACGGAGGGTGGAAAAGTGCGTCGTCGAGAAATATCGTGTTGCAATGGTCGTAGGGATTACGAGCGTCATGGTAATGCGGTAGGATACAGCGTGCGACATATATCGAAGACGACGCCGACGATGATGAAACTACGTACACCGCGTCGATTGAAATGCGAACAGTTACTGACATCCGTGACGGTGTGGAAATACCTAGAGAAAAACGAAATGCTAGCAAAGTTGTAAACAAGTGCCGTGCGTGTGTGTCGGTGACTGCTTGCTCTGCCTGTCTGCCTTCCTCTGGCGCGTGACGTAATCCATTCAAGCGCCTACTACGCAATACGAGACGCGGGCCTGCTACGCCGTTTTGCGGCCTGAAAAGGCCGCACGTCAAATAGATTCTTCAATTGCGGAACGTAAACGACGGTAGGTCCATACGGTTGTACATTGTCGTCCATGTCGCCGCTAAGCATATAATCGCAGCTAGATACACAGGAAGTATGTTAAAATACGAAAATAAATTCCGCTCATTGTAAGCCAAAAGACTCGAAATGCCGAAAGTCTGGTCATAGCTATTTATTTTATTATTTCTTTCTCTCTCACTCCATTCCTCGAAAACTCTTCGTTGTATGTACGGCCGACTGGAATTTCAGACCGGAACGCGTTCACGTTTTCGGCCACGCGTACCTTTCTCGCTCTCTCTTCTCTCCTTTTATCCATCTTTTTCTTTACACTCTCCCTGTCTCACTCCCTCACTCTCCCAGTCTGTCCCCCTTTTCTCCGTCTCCGGTCGCTTGGTATTGTAGTGTGGCCGATACGGCCTTCTTTGAGACACCATCATTCTCCAACTCGGTACGGTCGCATCTATCGATCTTCGAAGGTTAGAAAACTTTTGAGCTACGCAGCATTAAGCTCTGGCGCTGTGTGTTCGTGCGAGTGCATCTCTAGAATGATGGAGGATGTAAAAGTGAGCGAGAGAGAAAGAGAGAGGCAGACCTGTCTTTCATCAAGGATTCAAAGTCTTTATGATGCCTCATAATGGCAGGAGCATAACAGATCGTGATTAGAACAGTCGATTCTCTCTGTAATCGCGCACCCGGAGCTCTGAGACGCGACATTAACGAGAGAGTGAGATTACGAAAAGTCTCCCACTCTATTGTCATAGGTCGAGTGCGTTCAACAGAGCGCGGGTAATGTACGTTGAGAGCGGGGAAACCCTTCCCCTCGGCAGGATAACTTAGAAAGAGATCTTAGGGGGTAAACGCGACTATACGGAGCGACTGTATAGCCAGAGTCGGTTGTAGAATAGCAGACGTAGCTGCAAGATTACAATATTCGAGGTATCAAAGTTTGACAATGAATCTCTCGTGTGTCCGTAAGTCAATTAGGTCCATTCTAATACGTAGAAAGGTGGTCCCTTAAAAATGAATGTCAAGATTCAACTGTATACATACGTATAAATATATCAATCCCGTAATTTGGAGCGCGAGCACGTGACGCTGCATTTATATAACAATGTTTTTTTTAACAATCTTTAAGGTAGCTAGCTTTAGAGTCATAAGCTAAACTAATCCAAGGGAAAACTAATAAAGTCAACAAATTCGGGTTGTAGATAGACTCGCATGAGGATTACGACATGCAGTATTAAGTTGACACAAGTAATTCCCTAAAAGTTTACAAATGTTTAATTTCATGACCTTATACAAATGCCTATATTCATTAATTCATTAAATTCACGTTAGTACTTATTTTTTGTATTAATTCAATCAAATATTTACTCAAAATTGATTTTAGCTTCTTATATTTATTTATTGAATTTATTTAATTCAATTTGAATTTCTTGATAGATATGACTCGGAGTAATACTTTTACATAGAGCACTAATAAATGTGTGTTAGCCTAAAGCATCGAAATATAGTATGGACTACGCGATTCCTACTTCAAATTCTTTGGAAAAGTACCCGCTTAAATAAACAAGGAGGAAACGAGTTGGCGGTCAATCGCACTTCTTTTCTAATGCTCTTCTTATTGGCTAAGTTCCCTATACTTTCGTACTACGGCTGTTGATTAAAAAGGGACAGTGCTTGGCTGCCACCAGTCGCTATCTTTTTTTTTTCAGCCGACCATTTTTCCAATGTCTATGCGTAGTCCATACTATACGTCGATGGTCTAACGTAACAACTGTATCTACAGACCGTTCTCGACTTGTCTTCCATGCTAGACGCCTGAATAAAAGTCTAGCAAAATAGAGGGGTGATCTAGTCAGATCCATAGCTAATTTTCTACATATAATATAGTTATATGCTCGCTTTACTTAACGATCACGGCATTGATGTAAATATGGAGAAAATATGACGGTTAAATAAAAATACTTTTTCATCGTGCTCTAAGATAAGCCTTATATCTACTGTATATTTTGATAGAGCATGAATGAGATAAAATTATCTCTTTTATTTAGCACGATGAATGAAGCGTCACATGTAACCAACATTGGTAATTGTGTTTGTACTTTTACTTCACCATTTTTTTTTACCAAACATAGGCGGTCAGGTGGGCACTCATAAGACACGCAACCTTGTGCTCTTTTGTGATTCGATCTAGGATAGAATTGTCTGTCACATAAATAGACATATACATTTATCCGTCCGGGGGCCTAGGGTTTAAAAAAATTAGGGAAATTTCATGCCTGGTCTGTAATGCGCTGTTTAAGATAGCCTGTAAATGAGATACAACCACGCATGCAAGAAACAGATATGTATTTCCTATTTCTGAAATCAATAGCAAAGCCTAACGGATTAGACTATCGAGTAAAATAAATCAAAGTTGCCATTTCAAAACTTCATGTAGTGGCGATATTGACTTCTAATTTATCGGGCTATCATTGGTATTCAAAATTCATTCGAAATTTACTGTCAAACCGATGCCTTCAATATCATATTATTCTATTCTATTAGAATTTTCTGGAACGCGGATAGCCTATTACATTTCATAATATCGGTACGCCCTCGATCAGAAGAAGAGAGGGAAAAACTACCGTAAAAGAGAACAAGTAAAGGGACTATGGTCGCGCCCGACTATTATCGTCATCGACGTCGTTCGATTAGACTACGTTTTTTTTCACTCTCCCGTGAGAGTTTCTGGAACTAAAAAACAGTCACAGCCATTGGGCATTGACTATGCAGGTTATCATTACAATTCCTTAACGGCGCGAATGTCTGCTTCTTGTTCAGACAATTCGAATTCCCGTCGGCTTCGAGACGATCGACTGTCTGGAATATTTAAATTTCTAACGGTCTTTCTCGTACGAATTGCCTTCCTTGTTCACTGCCATCTATTACAATTTTATAACCTATAGAACATCACTAGTACTCACCTCTATCTACGATAATTCCATTGGTCATATTTACAGTACGCACAACTCACGTTCCATCGGTACAATTTTCATTTTCGTCAACCGACTCAGACAACCAAACCAAACGACTCGCGCACGCTGCGCAATTCAGTTCGAGGTTAGAGGAAACGAGACGCAAAAAAGCATAGAGTATGCGTCGTAATGTCGTACGCACGATGTTATTGCGCGGCCCTGCTCCCTTTTTGTTTACTAACTCCTTATAATATGTTTTCTCTCTGGTTGTCATATTACTCTCCATTTCGATCTCTTTCTCATTTTATCAGTACACATTTTTTGGTGTCTTCGAGCTTCCTGATATTTCTATAAGTCAAGACAATCTTTACGAGCAGATCATTGCTTGCGCTACGAACGATACCGATACCTGGCTTGTCTATGAATGCTTGGGGAATTCAGTCTTGTGTATGGAAAAAACTTTAATTTAAAAATTACCGTGAAAATCACGGTAACAGTAGGCAGACGACATCTTGGAAAATATTACGTAGAAGTATCTAAATAAGTTATGTATAGTAAAGTATTTTGAAGATTATACAGATTTTATAGAGCGATTAGGTGAATTTTTCTGTTCGTTACAATAATTGAGAAATACATTTTGAGGATTTAAATTTTTTATTTAATTTTATCGTGCTATTTACACACTTGTGGAAAGCAGAGTGTCATACCAAATAAATACTCCGTTTCGTATCAATTACCTAGCTTCGTGGAAAAAAATGTTGTTTGCATTTTAAAGTTCACTGCTTGCGTTAAGCCATTTTTACGGTGCAGTAAAGTTGGACTGCAATGCGTGACCTCTACTCACCTGCTTTTTGATTCTCGTTTCTTGTTTTCTGTTCCAGTGCGCTACGTAAAAATTATTAATATTTATATTTACCATGCACTTACTATTACATTACTTGCTATGTAAAATTTGCATATCATACATCAAAATTTACTTGCAGTAGCTGAAACGGTATTTTGACCTTCACAATCATTACGACGACGTCCACCCGTTTTGCGGTAATAGTTTTTTCACGATAACTTTTAAGACGTATTTCTCGTTAGATTTGAATGGAAAATTTTATCCGTTTAGTAATGTGTTAAAACATAAGAAAAGAGAGGCTGAAAGATTTGCTCGGTCTGTTGTTTGTGCTTGAAAATTAATGGCAACCCGCATGCCGCTTTGCAGAAGCTCGCCAGAGGCTATATATGTACATACATACGTAGTCGCGTGCGTCGAATAATCTGCGCGAGTTAGCAGCCACGGAGTTATACTGCGTAGAAAAGAAAAATATTAGTAGGAGTAGTAATATGAGGGAAAGAGAGAATCAGCTGGCCGTAGCAAGACAATGAGAATTTCTGTTGGAAAAATAAATGAAAACAAACGAAGGAAGGCTGCGTTATCGCTCTCTCGATTGAATTCGTCTATCGCACGTTGTATAATGGAGATAAGGTAATTGCGCTTAACAAAGGAAAAGTCTTATGCGAGTTTGAAAAATTCAAAGTCGCGTGTCCGGTGAGCCGTGCGAACGCCAAGAACCTTTGGGGACATCAGATTTCCCCATTATAATTCCTTCATGACTCGGCACATTTTTCATTGTCGCGTCCTACCAGCGTTGCTCCAATTCTCATGGCTCCGATCACCGACGTCGACGTCGATATCGTCGTCAGTGGTCGCCTCCTTGTTTACCAGAAAATATTGTTTTTCCATTAACTGGTAACACTCCCACTCGCGCGAGGGAGGATGATGCCAGCTATTTTGCTGATAGTAAAAATACTCGGCCCTCGTCCTATCTGAACCTAATCGTGTCGTGTAGGTGGATTCAGGCTAACGGAAACGCTTTTCCTCTTATTTTCACAAGCTTTTACATTTATTCTTCACTTTATTTTCTCGCGCTCCCTCATACTTGCTCATTCACTCGTTCTTTTCGCGTTCCTCTCTTTTTTTTATTTGCAGTGCAGACTTAGCCCAAAATCGTCTTTGCCATACTCTCAGCTATCCTATTCACGTTATTGTTCCAATTTACAAATCTACCCAAAGCACAATACTTTCACTTAGCGGTACATAAAATTGAGGGTAAAGCGTCTGGAGATGAATGTAAAATGTTTATGAGGATAATAGTAAGAAAAAAAAGTAACAAGCAGACAAGAAGTAGGATATATCTGTAACGCATTAATATTGTATACAAGAGGGGAAAGGATTGGCTTCGTGACGCACTCGCTACCGGTAGACGTCACGAATTTGACTTCCCTCAAAATGGAAATTCAAAGCTGGGATTATGATCAGTCAAGCCCTAAAGGCTTTGAATGCAATCGTAACGGGATGTTCATTAAACATTAATTATCCTAGGAGATGGATAATCATATAATTCATAAGGCAAGGAAACGTGGTAGCCTCTCGTGTGACGCACAAGTTTACATAAGTATGATTACGTCGAATGCCGTGTGGGTTACCGTGTCGATACCAAATTCAATGAAAATGTATAAAATTCGACTGATATCACACGGGTGACAGACAATGACTTACAGTTTTGCGCAGAAATGATAATTTTGTGTGAATCATATGTAACATTTTGTCGAGATGTCTGATAGCGAAGACTTCGACTGAGGAGTAAACGGATCAGACGAGCTAAGTTAGGTCTGGTATTCAACGTGTTAAAATACGATTTCGAAATTTTTCGGCATGAGAAAGCGACGTGCCTCCTGACCTCTGTATTGTTAATCCCACGTCTGGGATAACATACTGGACCTAGACAAACCATTCAAAAATACTAGGACGTTAACTACTTACTTTTATCTTATACGACGTTTACGTCTACATATCTATGTAATTGAAGTCCTAGAGTCTTATTCCTTCAACGTCTACATTCTCATTTCCGGTGGATTGTTATTATTAAACAGTATGAATAATTACGGCTGACTCACCTTTATGATTTTTCTTACTCAACACCAAGCCTAGAATATACATATCTATTGTGTTACTATTGCTACAGTTGTATCAGTCTTATGAAATTGTTTAAGGAATGTTTTCGACAGTCGAATAAATTGTTATCTAACAATAGCAAATGTTTGGATTTGTTACAGGTGAAAACGCGTGCCTCGCCATCCTCATAAAGATGAAGACCAAAAAGTTTTTCATATTCAATAAGAAGCTCCTTTAACCAACTGCGCATCGCGAGGAAGTGTTAGTTACCAATGCATGTATATAAAGAGACATCAAGGACTACGTGTTATAACGGCAGCTCGATAGGTTCTTTCTCCAAGAGAATCTAATGCAATCGATGTCTTGGAGGAAGTGTAATACGAGTAACTGAAAGAAAAAGAAGCAAGAAGAAGAAGAAGAAGAGGAGCTAAAGACAGAGAGAAAGAGAGGGAGAGACACGTGGGTGGCCCAGAATTGTCAATCAAGTCTTGGGAGCTCATACCAAGAACAACATCCACAGGAGTTCCCACTCTCTGGTTGCCGTTGTTTTCAAGCAGTGTTATCGCGAGAGGTAATAGTGTTGCTACTCAAGGCAGTGACAGTAGTAACGGCAGTGGCAACGACAGTAGAGTTGGTAATAGCTACTAATTGGTAAAGAATAAAAATCTCGTCCAGAGAAGAAGAGACAAGAAATCTGACATCCGCTAAGGGACGAAGTGGCGGTCCATCCTTAATCACTATTCATCTTCTAGGATATAATAAAGTAACTTGGAAGTAGTAGTGCTAGAATGTACTCGAACGTACTTAGACTCTAGAAGATATTGTACAGCATACAGAAGAGCCGTCGACGCGGTTCCATAAGCTGCGAAAATGAAGAGGAAGCTGCTACTTGTCGTTCTCGTCACCCTCCTGGTGACTGTTCTGTGCGAGGAGATGATTGCGGAACGCAAAAGACTCAAGCTTCTCACCAGGCATCAGGATAAAACATCAAAAGGAAAATATACTCCTGGGGAGGATGACAGAATCAAGGAGGATTTCATAACTCAACTTGATCAAGCACGTAATTCTCAAATCGAGCACTCCAAGGACTTCAATCCTGAGGGATATTCAACCTATAGGAACAATAATCCAAGGTAATTAAAATTATTTAGCTTTTATCCCACACCTCGTGAATGTAATTACAACGTGCGATATCTTTTTTTTTAATCTGACTACAATTATTAAAAAATTGACGATGTCAGAAAATGTAAACCGCAGGTCCATTTCGATATCTGGTCATTGCAAATAAAACTGGCTTTATCTCTTGAAAAGTTCCAGTTGGATAAACAATAGATTGGATGTCCTTTGTATGCACAATTTCTACAAGTTGAAGCTTTTTACGTTTATTTATTTATTTATCAAACTTTCTTACAACAAGTATGTTGCTAATGTTGCTCCAGAGCTAATTTTCTTAACGAACGTCTATTCTGCATTGCAGCTCCACTAGCGGATCATCTGGTAAAAATGTACAGTCTACGAGTCCGTCTAATTTACCTAAGACCAGTTTGAAGTCCAGTGAGGAGGTGCGCGAAAAGGGGAGACGTAATAAAAATACGATGCTCGGTGAAGGGATATGTCAGACTATGGACATTAGAAACAACTTGACGAATTTTGAGTATCTTCGGAATTGTGTGGTGATCGAGGGCTTTCTTCAGATTGTATTGATTCACAACAATACTGAGATGGATTACCAAAACTTCAGTTTTCCTGCTCTTAGAGAAATCACTGGTTATCTCCTCTTGTATCGTGTCTATGGAATGAAAAGCTTAGGCTCTCTATTTCCAAATCTCGAGGTCATCCGGGGTAACATTCTTTTCACGGATTATGCCTTCATGGTATACGAGATGCCAAGTCTTCAAGAGGTAAGTTGCTCGACGAATATGTTAATTGATTTTATTTTATGGGATTACATATGTCAAAGACTAGTCGTAATCCTTTTGATATTTACTATTAAGAGGTTTATTAATAGCGAATAGCTTATTGCTAATACCTATTAATAAACTCAACTGGAACTTCTACTAAAGCATAATTCCCATAAATACATGTGACTTTATGATCCATAGTTGATCAGTCAAATGTCTACTTTCTTTTTATTCAGATACAAAATTGAATTCTTGGGTAATATGAATTTTGTCATATTTTCTGCGGGTCTCTTTATATTTTTTTTATATTTCTCTATTCCTCAGAAGTTCCTAAAGAATCTAGATATATTGATCAAATCCGATTTACTGTGACACAAGTCGCGTAGTCTTGTCTGTAGCTGTGAACAGCTCAGTCACCAATTGTTTTTCCCACGCAAAATCAAAACGATCAGGAGCATCTTCGAAGCCTTATTTCAATTTGTACGTCGGTCTACTTGACCCGCAGGTTAACAAACGTTAACCAGTTAACCGTATTAACGAACTGTCTGATCTCTGAACTTTCTTGAAATTATCAGATAGGCCTGAAGAAACTCACCAAGATATCCAGAGGTGGTGTTAGGATCGAGAAAAACCCGCATCTCTGTTACACGAAAACTGTGAATTGGAATAAAATCGTGGTAGCCGGTGAAAACTTCATCAAGGAAAATCAGGAAAAAAATTGTCCAGGTTGGTAATGAAAATGTTTACCATTAAGCAAATACACAATCGTTTGTGCATTTCATTAGTAATGTGTTACAAGACTCGTGGTATTTTTTAAAACAAATTTACATCCATCAATAAATGACTTGGCTGAGAGTGAATAGTCCTGAAGAAGATATTCTGAAGCTCCAAGCTTAATATTTTCGGAGAATATTTGTGGAAAGTAGAAAGGATATAAGCCAAGCTTTGTTAGTCGTAATAATTTAAATTATCTTCTTAATCATATTCATTGGAAATGTTAGAACAGCTACAGGCTTACTGAGCTCTCACGACAGTTATGAATGACGTGATGATTTGATGAAATTTTTCAACGTCACACGACGTTCGTAGGTCAAGGTATTAGCTAATACGTCTGCTATATCTGAAAGTTTAATAGCTGCAATTCCAGTTGGCGCTATTGTACTTGAAGGATACATTATTATATCTCGCTGGTCGCGGGAAGCAATTACTGAAATTTTATCATTCGCAAACACGTTTCTCAATGACAAAATTATTTCACTTATTTTTCTTTTCATTCTGGATACTCAATCGGCAAGCCTTTAGTTGTTTCGTGTTAGCACCTCGTTAATACCTGTATTGATATCTGTAATTAAATACAACGCCTTTTCTTTACGAATTCTTATCATGACTTAGTGATGGTTAAACAGGTCTCTGATTATATAAACGGCGCATGCGCCGATGTATCCTTACTGGTTACAGACGATTGCAGTTATACGCAGTTTTCATTTTATATAAGGAACCAGTTGTGCCTTTATGGGTTTTAGGTTCAACCGTTGCTTCGGATATGGATGTGCTCTTGTCTTGAATTTTGCTCTTGTTTTTGCAGGATGCTCGCAGTGTCCCGGGGGTCATTGCTGGACGGCTAAACACTGTCAGCAAATTGAAAAGCCTCCTTGCCATGAAGAATGCCTTGGGGAATGCTCTGGGCCTCTAGACAGCGATTGCTATGTCTGCGAGCATTTTAGGCACGAGGGAAGATGCGTTAAGAGCTGTCCACCTCACTTGTAAGTCATCCTTTGGATAGTAGAGTAATCGATTTCTTATTCACAAGATCATCTTTTAATTTTTTAATTTTGATAATATTCCAGATACTCATATCTTTTGAGACGATGTATTACCAAGGCTGAGTGTAAAGACATAAATAACAAAATCACCAGATTAAAATCCAACGACTTTGAAGAGGAGCGAATCTCATGGCGACCGTTTAATGGTTCTTGCATTAATCAATGCCCGGATGGCTATGAGGATAGCTACGAGGAAGGTCACGAGGATGGTCCAGATGAATACAAGGTAAAGAAATACTTCTAAAAAAATTTTGTTAATTTAAGGAATTCCAGTTTGATATAACTTTTTATTACAAATCGTTGTGTCCTCATGTTTGTTTAGGAATGCCGACTCTGTAAAGGTCGCTGTAGCAAGTTTGGAATTGGTGGCATTATCAGGCACATCTCCGACGTTCAAAGGTTCCGGGGTACGACGCTTATTAAGGGTGCCTTGGAGTTTCAAATTCGTAACGGCAATCCGAATATCATGAACGAGTTGTCAGATTCCTTCGGCCTTATAGAAGAGATCACAGGGTATCTGAAAGTGACTCACTCTTCCTCCATCACAACGTTAGGCTTTCTGAGGAAGCTCCGGGTGATCAGGGGCGAAAAACTTGAATATAATAACGCGAGTCTCATAGTCATGGACAATCCCAATCTATCTAGTCTATTTTCCAGCGACCAGCCAGTACAGATATTAAACGGCAGATTGTTCTTTCACTACAATCCCAAGCTTTGTATCTCGAAAATCCTCGACATGAGCAAGATAGCGGGAATCACAAACATCACAGATCTTGAAGTGCATCCGGAATCTAACGGCGAGAAGGTCGCTTGCAATACTGTTAATATTAATATCACAGTAAGCGACAAGGGATCCTATTATGCGAATCTCGTATGGGACAGCTATAAACCCTCAAATGATCAACGTCTTCTGAGTTACCTTTTGAGCTACATTGAGACAGAGAACAAAAACATCACATACGACAGTGACTCCTGCGGTAACAATAACTGGGAGATTGTCGACGTCGACGTCCCTGATGACAACACTTCTACAACAGTCTCGAACCTTGTTACGGATCTGAAGCCATTCACTCAATATGCCGTCTACGTGAAAACGTTCACCGCTAGGTCCAAGAATAACTTTGACCCAGTCGGACTCTCAAATATTATCTTCTTCCGGACTAAGAGTGATATCCCTACTGTACCCATGAACGTGAATTCCTTCCCGAGGAGTGACAAGGAGATCGTCGTCGAATGGGATCCTCCAGAAATGCCCAATGGACCGATTGGCTATTATATAGTATCAGGTTTCATACGTCCAGATGACCAAGAGGCTTTGTCTACTCGTGATTACTGCAAATACGGTCTCCTACCGGAAATAGAGGTTGAGGAGCCTCAGGAAGTTACAGTAAGGACTCCTGCAATAGATCATCAATCTTGTTGTAAGGACAGTGATGCCGAGGTGGTCACATCCAAGAAGTTTGAGATCTTGTGCCATGAGAATATGACCCTAGGCTACACCTCACCCGGAAGGAAAGATTATTGTATCTCCAAGAGGTACACCAGCACCAACCCTTTAGATAATTCTACAGACTTTGGTGACGGTCTTGCTTCTAAGATTCCTTTAAAGGATCATAATGTGTCGAAGATCGTCCATGACACCAAAACACGGATTTACAATGGAATCTATTACTCGTTCGTGTTTAATGTCAGTGCCAACACCAGTTCCTGGGTTCTCAAGGACCTCAAGCATTACTCCATGTATACTATCTCTGTCGCCGCTTGCGGACGTAAAGTCGAAAATGATGTGCAGATGTGCTCGCCTGTTCAATATACGACCACGAGGACAAACAAAAGTGCTAATGCCGACGATGTGCATAACGTTAATGTGAAAGTTTTTAATAACAGTATCGCCATCGTCTCGTGGGATCATGTAAGGGATCCTAACAGTCTCATTGTCGCGTACAATGTGGAATACACGAATCTGGACGTAAAGGATGCAAAGAAGAGCACCGAGTGTCTAACGGAGAAAAAATTTCGTGTGAAACGTGGTGAATATCATATTAAAAATTTAAGTCCGGGTACGTACAGTCTGAGAGTGCGTTCTATGTCATTAGCGGGTGATGGTAATTTCTCGAAAACTGTAAAGTTCGCCATTGGACTGAAGGAGAATAATACGATGTTGGTGGCGCTGATGGTGACTCTGGCATTCGTCTGTGGTATTTTGCTAGCAGTGTTTTTCTTCTACAACAGGCACAAACGGAAGAAGACACAAGAGAGACTGATAGCTAGTGTCAACCCCGATTACATAGAGACCAAGTACGTTGTGGACCATTGGGAAGTGAATCGTGAGGACGTTGAGGTCCTTGAGGAACTGGGTCTAGGTAATTTTGGTATGGTATATCGTGGTCGATTGAATACCGGTGTTAAGGTTGCCATAAAGACCATCGCTGATACGGCCAGCGAGCGAGAGAAGAACGAGTTCCTAAACGAAGCTTCAGTTATGAAAAACTTCTCCACGACACACATAATCAAACTCCTCGGAGTGGTGTCCATAGGGAGTCCTCCATTTGTAATAATGGAGCTAATGGAGAATGGCGATCTGAAAACGTACCTGCGTCGCATTCGCGACACGGACATGGTGCCCGACACAACAAGAATTCTGAGAATGGCAGCAGAGATCGCGGACGGCATGGCCTACCTCGAATCAAAAAAATTCGTTCACAGGGATCTGGCCGCCAGGAACTGCATGATCTCGAAGAACCTAGTGTGCAAGATCGGCGACTTCGGCATGGCCAGGGACATCTATGAGACTGACTATTACAAGATAGGCAAGAAGGGTCTTTTGCCTATTAGATGGATGGCTCCGGAGAACCTCTCCGACGGTGTATTTACCTCTGACTCCGACGTCTGGTCCTATGGCGTTGTCCTCTACGAGATCCTCACCCTGGCAGAGATTCCTTACCAGGGCTTTTCAAACGAGGAAGTCCTTAACTACGTTCTACGTAAAGGCACTCTCACTATACCAAGAAATTGTCCTGAACTCATTCATAAAATGATGGAGAGGTGCTTCAAGTGGCGACCTAGCGACAGACCCACCTTCATGGAAATAGTCGCAGAACTGGAACCCTTCCTTGGACAGGACTTTTGCGACAGTTCATTTTATCACTCGGAAGCCGGTGTCGAAATACGCACCCTGGGAATCAAGAAGGTCTACCATCACGCAGCGCCAATACGATTCCACTGGGGTAACGAAACTGCTAGGTGGATCAGGGAATTTGAAGACAACGTGACTCTCCTCGACCAGACGAAGGCCGGGACCAGCAGAGGACGTATCTTCAAAAATGGCTTCCAGCATTTCAGTACCGTTCCGAACATGGAGGACGTCCCTCTTGATCGATGAGGTTAGGTAATTTATATTTTCTTGTTTTTTTTTTATTCATTGCTGAGATCTCGAATCCTCGGATATTCGTGATCCTGGTTCAAGGAATCACTTTTAGCTTATCGCTAATTAGTGCACATGAGATTTCGAGGTTATTCAGGTACAAACGATACTCAGGGCAATCTAGGAGACGACTGAGATGTCTATAGAGCGAAATATATCTATGCGTATATGAGGTCCGATCGACTGATTGGGGATGATTTGATCGAGCCGATCTATATTCTATTGATTCGATCGGATCGATCCATCCTGAACAATCTGCTTCACGCTTCTAGACGGACCAAAAGACTGTCTTTCCAGTCGACCTTGGAAATATATATATAAATATACATACATGTATATGAACGTTCGTAGTCAGCAAAATTATCCCCTGTATATTCTGTAAGTACCGCGTCGCGACGGTATTTTACTACACGAAATGAAAGAACTTATACATATGAATAGTGGGAAATATACCCAGGGGATACGCGAAAATGCGTTTATTTGCGGACAGTTTGAACAATTAGATTCTAAGTAGGCTTATTATTATTAATATTGTTGTTATTATTATTACTATTATTCTCATCATTATCAATTATTATCTAATTATCCTCTTATTACTCGTATCGCTATGGTTATCTTCATCGTCGTTATTAATTACTCCATTGATTAATGTTAATACATGTTGCCCTTCGTCTCGAAATTTACTATAATAATCCTGTTTACCCATTGCAGAAAAATTAATTGTTCCTTTTCTCATATCTGTGTCTCTGTAAGATTTTCCATTCCTAGCTCTACTACACACATTTTCATTCTTTTAGTCTCTGAATCAGTACACGAATTTACAGTTTTCGTTCCATATTGAAGCAATCGGTACATGACTATCCTACATATGTATATATATTTTTAACTCAACAATAGTTCCTTCTCTACCAGGTAATTAGGTCTGCGAGTCGCGATATTATTTCTGTAGCATCGAAATTGATCACGAGGAAAATTCCATGGTGGGAGATGAGAGTCTAGTTTAAAACTCGATAAGATGAATAGAATCGACTCGCGGGATGTCAGTTTCGACAAAAGACAAGTTTTGCATATTTTCCTTTGTCCCTCTCATCCTATCATTGTGTGCAGTGTAAAAAGTTTGTTCCAATTAAAATGCATGAGCAGCTGGTTCCTTTGTCTTTTCTACAAATTTAAATTTGTCAAACTTTTTTAAAAAAAGGTCCAACAGTTTTAGGTGATAATTCAATGAAAAAAAATGCCAAAGGTCGAATAAGGTCTTTAAACGGAATATTGACATAATTCTTTATGACCTTAAGATGGCAAAGGGGAGTTCAGCAAATTATTGAATTGAAAAAAAAATGAGCTATTCAACGGCAGCGATTTCACATAAATAAATAATCAGAACAAAATCTTGCAATTATTCCATTACGAGATATTCTACAGAAAGCAACGTTGCATTTTATAAAACTTTCGTTCGATGGCCCCCACATACAAGCAAGTGGGTCCCACGATCGTGTTAAATAACAATAAAAAAAAATAATAACAGTTCCCTCTCTTGGCTACTTATCGGATGGTATATCTTCTGTAAATATGTATACTACAATATCTTAGTCACAGTTATATGAAGCGTGCAAATGCAAAGTCTCGCTTTATATCCTTCCAGAACAAGTCCAGCAGCATTAAATTAATTAAAACTTAATTAATTTCTGAATTAAAAATTAATTAATTTATCAGTCTATATATCTTCATAGAGCACACTGGCACTGTAGTAACGATTCAATTCACAGATAAGAAAACATTCGTAACTTCCGTTCAAATTAAGCATTTTAAGCAATGCGCAACGAGCATCGCAGAAAGTACGACATTCATGATCAACGAGTCTCTAAAACCCAAGTGAATTTTCCCTTGAAAATTTCAATCATTTTTCTTCTCATCCATTTCCCATCACTTTGTCCTGGCAAAATTGTACATTACAACGATGACAAACGCATAGTCGTTTCTATACACTAACGCACGCAATTCACAAGCACAATAAATGACCAGTAGTTACAACGATGGCTGATACTTGTATCTAGTGAGCAAAGCAACATCGAGTAGATAGAAGTAATTGTAGTAGTAATAATAGTAGTAGCATTAGTAGAAGCAACAGTGGTAGGTAGTAACAGTGGCAAATACTAGTAGGGCTAATTCAGTCTTTTTTTTTTTAACGCAAAGTATCGGCCGTTTGTCTTCAATGTAAAAGCGAGCTTCTGCGTCTACACTCCCCATATAAATTAATCGAACTACGATGTATATGTATATATTATTACATGTACAAATTATACATTACATTAGGATATAGCGTATAGTGTAACATATTGTAAACGTAGTCAAATTTAAATTTGGCCGTCTAGTGCCTTAAGGCAGGATTGTCAAGTGACGTTTTTTTTCCTTGGGGATCGCTTTCTTTTTTTATTTTATCTTTTTTTTTGGAATTTTCTTAAGGAAGAAAACACACGTGATTGACGCACGACCGACTGAATATATTATATACGTACCCACCGGGGACACGATATACATATATATATATATTACTCATGTTAAGTACTTCATACGTTAGGAGAACACGTGAGTACGTATTTCCTTCCTGTTGCATATGTGGGAAGTGCAGTGGCGAAGGGGCGGAGATGGACGAAGATAACTATATGTTGGTGAAAAAGAGTCGCGTGACTAGGAGTACCTTGGCGATAATAATAATTAAAAAAAAAAAATAATTAATAATGTTGTCGTCGTTCTGCGAATATGCTTGATGCTTATCACAAAGTGGATCCCAAGGACTTCGAGAATCGCTGACCCACAGCATATTTAAACCGGATGCGAAATTATGCTACCGTGTCTCTCTTTTAGGCTTCTTTGTAGGTAGCTTTAAGTATATTGTGGCTCCGGTCGCGGAAAAAATAATTAAAACTTCAACCTAGAAATTGATTTTTGGCTAATTACGTACTCGATAACTCGCCTCTATAATTTAATGATCGTCGTTTATTCGTGTAGATTTTTAATGTGTCATGCGGTAGTAAAATTTTAGGTTAAACTTAAATTTATGGATTAAGAAAAGTTTGCGATTCGTATAATAAGACTTGTTCAGCACTATGTGCTTATATGGTACATATGTGCATATACACGGTTAGTAAGGAGATGGTTCCATTCATTTGATTTCTATTAATTCTTACGATAGAACCAGCTTCAGGTTGTACAGTGATTTTGAATTACCGTGTATATCATTCAAGTATATGAGGTAGATATGTATAAGAAGACAAAAATGATTGCAACAAAAAGCGATAGGATTTTCTCAAGCCCCATGGAAAAAAACGCTATGTGGATTCCTGTTAACCGATATCAACTTTGCTTTTTTTTAAGGTCTATTACGCATTCTGAGAGTTGGCTGCTTTTCAGGAGCGGCGCTAGTTCTTTGCACGTTTCTATAATGTAATTGCTAGATGGATAATTTTTTTTTCTTTTTGGGAGGTATATGATCAAGAGAGAGCGAGAGAGAGAGAGAGAGAGCGTGCGAATAAGAGAGAAAAAGAGAATACAAGCGTGTCTGAAGTAGTGCAACTTGTGCGAATCGCGTGGCACAAGATTACTACTGGTAATATACACATTTATCTTAGGAAGTGTAATTAGTTTTATCGAGTTTCAAAGACATCCTTTCCTTCCTCTCATTCGTTTTCCATCAATAGGAGTTACTGAATTTACCCACGTAGTGAAAAACGATACCTTCCCTTTACGCAAATCATTTCCTACGACAATGGAAAGGTAAAAATTATGTTTAAAAAATTTCTTTTTTCGACATAATTTTTGTGAACAAAAAAATTTCGAAAAACTAAGTAGGAAAAATTTTCCAAGTCTGAAAGTATACGAGAGACACGTGTTATTTTCGTATTTACCAAGGAGAATGAAGGATTGCAATACGAAGAAGGAAAGGATTTTCGGTTTGCGTGAAAGAAAATTGTATGCGCGCGCATCCGTATTATCTAAGCGCGTTTTCTATCTCTTTCATGTTCATTTAGCCCTCTCCTTCTTATCTATAACCACTGTTACACTTTTGTATAAAATGCCTCAATTCACTTGGTCCATAACATACCCTATCACCCCCCGATACCTTTTCAACTCCTCCGTTTCTTTCTATACGTTTTGGCGTTCAAAAAACTATTAACCCATTTGGGATCTATACTAGAACTTTTATAACGACTGAACTTCACTACTTATCTAATTTACTACGAATAATCTCGACAACCTGCCATAACATATCATGGACTGATATATACATGTATATTATATATGATATACCACATATGTATAAACGAATCAATACGCCTTTTGTGTTGTAACGGGAGGCAGTTTCATGGACTGTTTGTTGTCGTTATTTTATTGAATTCCGTTATTCGTTTCTTACGAGAATCGCGACCAGAGGGATGCCACGCAAAAGATTGAAAGAAAGAAAGAGAGAGAGAGAGAGAGAGAGAGAGAGAGAGAGAGAGAGATGCAAGAGAGAAAGAAAAAATAGACATAAAAATATAGGGACACTTAAAGAATTTTTATTACTTCAAGTTTTACAAATGGACATTTCTCTCGGCCGAAATTCCCACCTAGTTGGTCCATCGAAGTACACTATTTCGTTTTACTGTATTTATTCTTTTTTTTTTTACGAATTAGCATCCAACGAATGATAACGATAACCAGAGTTCCCTGAACGGTGCCGATTGCTTATTACACTTGTTCACTCGTTACGCAACGTAGCGGCACTCGGAACGGTCCCGAATGGGTTACAATAAAACTGTGCACAATAAACAGCAGGTATTCGTGTTCTTCCTACGTACAATTATTATTATGATTAAAACTGTCAGTTCCAAGATGGTACCCAATGTCTATGAATGAATCGCGAGATAATAAGGGAGTTTGCGTGGGAATGACAAGACAAAAGGATTTAAAGAAATCTATGAAAGGGTAAAGCGAAAATGAGGAAATACAATAAAATAGTCTGATAACGGATATAGCAATATCTTTCCTTAAGGAAGTCACGATTCGTACACGTTGAATTTTCATTTTGACTTTGCTATTTTTTTTTTCCATCCCTTCACGTTATTCGGATCGAGCAATCGGTCATCCAGTCAGATTAATATAGAGGGAACGCGGCCCCGTATTTATTTTAGAGAGGAAATAAGAAAAAATATACAGAATGGGATAGAAATCAGGAGCGTCATTACACCAGGCGTTTAATCAATGCCGAATATGCAAACGTAAAACGGGCTACAGTATAAGAGGATAGCGATGTACACTTTACACGTGGGCATCGATGCATCAAATACATACGTAGATTGTATTAAAATAAATAGACATACGCATCGTGCGTTCAATCACGAGAGAGCCAAAGGAACACGACCTGCACGAGAGAAATAATTATTCCTAATCAAAAATCCTGCCATACCGTCTTCCAAGACAGAGACTATGAACATTGATAAGCTAGTGTAATATTTATGTACCTTAAAACAGTAAGTTAAATTATTGCCTTATGTTACGTTACGTTTAAGTGGCGATAGGGAAAAGAAAAAGGATACAGACTTCGATATTGATACAGACGAACGATTACGATAATCGATATCGTAATTGTTTATTGTAATTTTCGTTTATCGTCTTCGTCTCCTTTTTATTTTCCATAGTTTCTCCTCTCCCTCTATCTCTTTGTCTCTTTCCTTCTCTTTTGTTTTCCTTGCTACTTTCGTGGGAGAAAAACCCATAGAGTTTTAGTTAGGTCTTGTAGGTTAAAGCCGTATAGTCGGCTCCTTAGGGTGTAAGATTACCGCCGCGAGGGTTGGCAATGTAAATTCGAAAATATTTTCACGGCTCGAGAGTTCATCGATATTTTGTAGACTCGTACATTTTTTAAAAATCTTCTCTTCGACGTTCATTTTCTTTTTTACGAATCTAATCGCACAGTGGCTCCTCGTTACGTTTTTGCTACTGTTCTTGGACATTGTATCTTTGATATGTATTTTAATACAGACAGGGTGGCTTACGAATCAAGACACTGTACGTTGCCTAGCCGGGAATCATGGAAATTCTTTGTTCTTTTTGTTTTTTTTATTTCTGTATCCGTTCAAATTAACGAGGCGCACTCGACGCCCGACGTCGGATTGGTCCAGATTTTACGATGGATCTTAAACGAAATATGGGAACTGACCCGCAGGGAACGGTTGGTTTGGATGATTTTGATATTTTCCTACTTTCGTCTTTTTCCACTGTTCTTCCATTCTCTTCGCTTTGTGACTCACGTATCTTCACGTGCTCTGTCACGGTAACACGAAGTCTTGATAAAACGCCAACCCTAATACAGAATATATGCATAACGTTAATTTAGTATTGCCGCTGAGTATTACAACTAGTCACATAAGCCAAAAGTTTGTTACTCTCACAGAAGTCTTTCGTTTTTTTTTTTTCAGTTTTGTAATAAAGAAAAGTGTCAAAACCCCACGCGAAAAATGATTTATTTTCTTTGTCATCCCCATCCATCACTTTCCTGGTGTACTTCAGTAACTTTTTCGTTTTTCTTCATTTTACGAGGAAAATCGTGTATGCCTTAGGGTCCTATAGAATTTTCATTACTTAATTTTGGATTCTTAATATATATAATTATACACATTTATAACATTCTATTTGCGCAATTTTCGTGTCAAAGATTATCTCTCTTGGCGTATAAAACGAGACCAGTAGAGGGGGCTGCTCTCATAATTTAAAAAATCTGAGTAATGCATATTTCTATATGGACACAAATTATCACTGGACTTTACAAGGTTGCGTACAATAACGTTTTACTTACGTAAGTAACCAGCTGTTAGTAATTTGAATTTTCCGATTTCACAAAAAATACATATAAGTATTCTTAATTTTCGTTTCTATAGAAATATACAGTATAGATCTATTCCAATTCAGAAATGAATCACCGGATGTATTTCTGGATATAAAAGATTGAAAATTAGATTTTTGGACCGAAAATTACGAAACTGGCAGATTGGAAAATAAGTGCGTTAAAAATCGTTTCGAAATTTATATCAATTAATTCCCGCTTGGTCATTTATACCATTTGGATTTATGGTACACTTTCATATATATGAGAACCTCTCTTGCGATTATCGTCACAAACGACTGCAGAGCTTCACGCATGAAATATTTCGTTGGAAAGATTTTTTTTTATAGATTCCTGGAAAATAAAAAACGTTACTATGGAAAAACACAAAAAACATGTTTGCGTTTAATTTAGACAATATTTATCATTTGTTTGTACCAAATAAACTTTCTATACTAAATAATCGTATAATGGTCAATGACTACTTTATTATGAGTAAAACTATTATTTTATTATTATATTTTATCGGAGGTCACTTTTCTTTGCAAATCGACATCTTATACGACATACTGAAATTTATCAACCAGAAGCGACTCAACGTATACGGAATGTCTTAAGAAAATTGTGTATTTACATGTTTTGATGATTTAATGAAATTTTTTAAATAATATGAAATTAACTTATAGTCAACTCTATTATTCCGGACTAACAGCTGCGCCATTCTATTCGTATAAGTTAGTCGATCAAGAATGTAAAACCTTTCTGTAATGAATGCGCAATTCACTGCTCTTGGTTCGTTCTCGATAACTAGCAGCTTTACATGACGGCCATGACTAACGATTATTAGAAACTACGTGCGCAATAGTCGTGGAATTATTTGATTCAGTATTCAACCTGCATCGTGACACCCTGCCCTGTATCATGGGACACCGTTATTTGATTATCGTAAAGCAAGTTTGGCTAACGTTTTTTAAATTTAAAAATTATCTAACAAAGAATATCATAAATTTCATGATAAATATTTGGGAGTAAAATAGTTTCAAAAATTGTCAGTCAAATTGTTTAATAACAAATTTTTCATTCTCAGGTGTGTACTGCAGATATAAACTGATGAAATATCATCCATGGGGCGTTAAAATATTGTAGATTGGAAAATTATTGACTGGATTGAACATTCACTTTCTTTTAGTATACCTTTTATTAGATGTAAATATTAAAATGACTTATTGCATTTTAATTGGATATTAATGTATGATCGTGTGAATTTAACATAACAACAATAGAAATAAGAATTTATAATTAATTTTATAGGGATGCTTGATTTAATTATAATTTTTTTATAGCAAAATACTAATTGCCAGCCAGTAGCGATGTTCTGATTTTCATAGATTTTCGGATAAGATATATAAATACTGGATTTTTCGATAATTCAAACATTCGCCAAAATGAAGTTTCTGTACTCTAATTATACTTTGACTATCGCAACACTTCTGATGGTCGTTCGCTGCTCCGTTTCGAAAAGTTGCAGCAAGAACAGCACGGATGGTAAGAAATAAAAAAAAATAAAAATATAATTTTTTAAAAACATTTCTCTTTCCCTATAGAATTCGCAAATTCTCACGTGGCTCTTATAATCTCCTCCATGCTCTCGTCAAGTGAAATTCGCAGGATTGAGATTTATTGGACACACGGGAATCTTCAAAGTGGCGACGTAATTGCCTTATACGACGAAGAACCACGTGACGTTGCTACTGTACTGTACAGCTTTGAACCTGACACCATCAACGGGATTTTAAAAACTGGATTTCAAGCCGACTTTGTACCCACTTCGAATCTCACATTTGAACGTCAATGCTTAAGTGAGTTTACTTTGAATTTTAAATGATCACGCAAGAGAATAATTCACACTTTTTTTTAGAATACCACGTGGCCTGGTTAAGAAACGGTGTCATTCGAAAAACCAATTGCTTAGAGACAAGACCCAATTGGCAAGCACAGCGTAAGAGCAGCTTGGGGTCTGCTAGGATTCGTGATCTCTTCCTTCCGGGAACCCACGACTCCGCCTCCTATTCGATCGTTCAATCTCCTACTAATGATAATATCATTGATAAATATGTTATCGCACAGGATGAAGATGTCCTTGCTCAACTTATTTACGGCATTAGATATCTTGACATCAGAGTGGGTTATTATCCCCTCTTAAACCAAGTCTGGTGGGGCAATCATGGTATAGTAAATGTAGTTCCTCTGCAAAAAGTCATTAACGATTTGAAAATATTTTTGGATAACACAGAGGAAATCGTCATATTTGACGTGCAAGAATTTCCTATAGGTAAACTCATTTTGTTATTTATTCTTTGGCAGTATATCATTAATCAAGTTAATGTATCCTGAATTAATTGGATTGGATTACATATACTTTTAAAGGATTCGGCAGGGATCTTTCGGTTCATCATAAACTGGTTGCTTATCTTGAGGAACAGCTCGGTGATTATCTTCTTCCAAAATCATACGGATGGTCCAGCACTTTAGATATTATCTGGGCTTCTGGTAAAAGATTGATAATAGGATATGATCAGAGTAAAGTTGTGTCACTTTATAATTTCATATGGCCATGTGTTACGCATCAATGGGGAAACGTTAGAAGTGTTTCTGCACTTTATACATATTTGAACAAAATAGAGACTGCTGCAGTGAGGTGAAATTGTTATTTTAAATGTGAAATTTGTATGAAATCATTTTTTTTTAAATATAATCGTAATGCTCTTTACAGGTCATCGGGTGTTATTCCGAGATCAGCAATGGCACAAATGACACCTAATACTTGGGATGTTATTCTGGACCGACTGGGAGGTTTAAGAAAAATGGCGGATAATGTTAACATCAACGTAACTACGTGGTACGCAACTAAATGGTTCATCTCTGCGAACATTGTGGCTGTAGATTTTTTCAAGGGCAGCGGAATTATCGAAACATCCATTGAATGGAACGATAAGAGATTTTCGTCATGCTGAAAAGCGTTTAATGAAGAGTACATTACTGTTATTGTACAAAGACTCGTAAGGATTGATGATTAAATCATTATTATTTGTACTTATTTACTGAATCATTTCTTCGAAGGAGAAATTCTGTAACTTCTTTTTTTTATCAAGAATGAAAATGAGATTTATTTTTATGCAATTTTAGAAATTATCATAATCTCTCAGACTAATTATATTCTCTTTAGTCGGTTCATGATTCTAGGAATTTTTAGAGAAATTTTTTCTTGTGCCTCTTAAGCTAGAAGAGTCACGATGAACAGCTGTTTTTTTATCGTTAGCCACCAATGTATATTTTTTTTTTTTACGTGACATCCTTACCAGTTCCGGCGGAAACGCAAATAATACTATGTTCAAGGTGACTGCGAAACACGAAATTATCTGTTACACTACATCATTCAATTGAAGTTTCACGTATGAGAGGATTATTTTCGCATGGTGGATCAGTATGTGAATTATTGTAGAGAACGCCAGTCGATAATAGAAAGTTGTGATTGATAACAGTGCGCTTTTATGAGACTGTATAATTGTCATATAATTTATTCATAAAAATGGGGGTGAACGGAGAAAGTAAACAAGTATTTTTTAAAGCAATTTTATTTTTATTATTAAATTTATTTATTATTATTGAATCAGAATCTGATAACTGGTCCAATAGTAATATAAACGAAGTGGGATTTGACAATCCTCTGTTTTGTATGGATAATAAACAATGTATCTCAATCGATCATTGCCCGGAAATGCTCGGCCTGATGAATCAGAAGGCACTTCCTGTTCACAGGTAACCGTATGGTAATTACTATATAAATTTCTGTTAATAGTAAATTTTTTTGATAACTAGATTTCGACAACTGATTTGCGGCTACCTTGGTACCATTCCGAAAGTTTGCTGTGAAATAACTAGAGATATAGCAAATCCAATTTTTGAGTCACAAAAGCCAGTTTCGAAATTGTGGCCGGACTGGAATTGCGGAAAAAGTCTAATTCGAAGTAACTTGGAAACATTGGGAACTTATCCATTCGTAGCGCGTATTGGATATATTAGTGAGTTTCTTTAGGATTATAAATTAATAAAAATAAAATAAATTATTCATCCTATAGGTACTGCAACTGAAGAAACTAAATATCCTTGCAGTGGTTCAGTATTAAATGATAGAACTATCTTGACAACAGCAACTTGTGCTTTGGCCACTACAGATACGTATAAATTGTACGAGATTGTTTTCAGAATGAAGAAAAAAAAAAAGTAGATACACAGTTTATAAAATTTATTAAATCTTTTAGGAACTCTGTTCTTGTAGGAGAATTTAATTCTCAAACAGATCCAGATTGCAATACCCTTTTCTGTGGTCTTCCTGCGCAAACGCATGAAATATCTTACGTAGTCAAACATCCGGAATTTGATGCACAAACTTTTCGGAATAACGTAGCGCTATTACGGCTGAAAAGTTCCATGAACTTTACTGGTACGTGAAAAAATAATTAAAAACAATGCGCATCCCATGGAAAATTATTTAATGAGACATTTTTAGTTACAACACAGCCTATTTGTATTTCAACCGATCAAGAATATTATAATACCGGAAGAACTGCAAATTTAATTGGATGGGGTAAAATGTCTAATGAGAAAGGTATTATAAGCATTAGAAATAATTGTTGTATTTTACTACATTATATTCTTCATTATAGATAAAGGATTGGAGCAACAACGTCTAACTATGAAACTGTTAGCCAAAGAGGATTGTTCTAATTATCTAAAGCGTGGATTGTCAGTAGAATTATGCGCATTAGGAGAACAAGAACCCTGCTCTGGATACAGTGGTAGTCCTTTAGTACAAAAATACGGAGATACATATATTTTGGTAATAATAAATTGTTGGATAAATCATGCTTATTTCAGAATATGATTAATAATATTTTAATTGATATTTTAGGTAGGTATGTTATCGTACGGCTCTGAATGTAATAAACAGAATTTACCATCTGCTTTTACAAACGTGCAAAGATATGCAAGTTGGATTATGGAAAATGCATAATGGAAAAAATGTAAATTAGATATTGCTGGTAGATAATTTTATTTACATAAAAATATATTCAATAGAAATATAAATTCTTATAGATATTATTATATACATATTGAAATAAACCTATTTGCGTTTGAAAATATTCAAATATTTCCCCCTAGCCATTTCCTTTGTTTCTTCTAGTCCAAGTTGATATGCTAAATCATGAAGTTTTTTTACCTCTGCTATAAGACCAGTGGTCGTTAGGTTCCCCAATTCTGAAATTTATTTATTTTACATAGAGTTTTCTCTTATAGTAGTAATATATTTCTATATTTTCAAAAATAATTATGACATACGATGTAAATGATTGATATCATCTGCAGTAAGTCCTGATGACCAGGAAGGTGGTTCAGTCGGAGGAGAATTTTGAGCAATGAATTCATTAATACCTGGAACTTCATCAGTCGCTGACGTAAAATAATTTTAAATAAACAGAAGAGCAAGAAACATCCCTTAATGAACTCACTTGGTTCAGGCCATAGATCTGGGGAAGCACGATCCAATTTTTCCAAACTCATTAGACTATCCTCCACGCAACTCAAGTCTGGAAACACAATATACTAAAAAAAATGTCTACTTAAATAATCAGTAGTTTTTCATATAATTTGTGTTAAACATTGTTTCATGGTAGCCAGTTTATAATTGAAAATGTACATATAACCTCCAAGAACGTATATTGCCTGTTTCTTGATCAATATCAATTCAATCGATGAATTTTATAGGTAAATACATTTCTCTCACTATACAGTAAAGTACAATAATGGCATTTAATTGTGCCTAGTCAAGTAACAAAGAAAAAAAATTTGAAAATTACCTGTTTGGCCAGCTTCGGGCTCGTCAGTTGCCATCTTACTTGTCTTGAACTCTTTACTTGCCAAACATTCTAAAATCATATCATTTTAATTAAACAAGGTAGTTTATGGCAAAAGATATAAAAGAAAATCAAGAAATATTCACCTACCAGTATTACTAAGAAACTGTGGCTGTGAATTCCAAAAAATCGTATAATAATCCCGCCACTAGTTTTAGCGCTCTTTGATGGAACGCAATGGCGTAGTAATCAGTAGTGAGCATTTGAAACGAGAACAAACACAGGCGAAATTTCAAAATTTACCTTATTGTGTAGAATTTAGATCTAAGTGTCTTCGAATGATTTTTATAGTAATTTATTAATGTTATGTTAGCTGTCTTACAGGTAACAATAATAATGAATATTAATATAACTTTATGGCAAGAACACGTGGGAACATATGCAATGGATTATAGACGTGAATTTTGGAAGTATTAAGTATTGATGTTTTCCTTTGATTTACAGATTAGATTTATTACATTATAGAGACTATCTACGAGGAAAGAAAAATAACATGGAAACTCCGGAGGAATTTATATTTCCATTTCCTCCTTACGCAATTCAAGAGGATTTTATGAAGAATCTGTACTCTTGTTTGGAGAATGGTAAACTAGGGATCTTTGAAAGTCCTACTGGAACTGGCAAATCTCTTTCTATTATTTGTGGAGCATTAAAATGGCTCTTAGATCATGAGGAACGTCAAAAAAATAATTTGATTGAAAAGATCCAAGAAATAGATGCCAGAATAAAAGAATGTGAAAAGAAGGCTGAACATGACTGGTTCTTTGTACAATCTAGCCAATTGGAGTTTGCTGCAGAGAGAAGAATTCTGCAGCAAAAGCTAAATATGATTATAAAACACAATGAAAAACGAGAAAAATTAAAGGAAAGGGTTCAAAATAATAAAGAGAATAAGAAACGATATTACAAACCAAAGCCTGGCAAGTCTGAGGATAGTGTAAAGGACATTGATCCGGATTCAAAAGAAGGAGAAGCCAAGAATGATACTATTGATGAAGATTTTCTTTTGGATGATTTTCTTGAACATTCTGATAGTTCAGAAGATGAAGACACTCAGGAAGAAATTTATAAAAATAGTAAAATATACTTCTGCTCAAGAACACACTCCCAACTAAAGCAATTTGTTAGTGAACTAAAAAAAACTCCTTATTCTGATAAGATTGCCTTGGTACCACTGGCTTCGAGGTCATTAACGTTGATTACACTTCTTAACTAAATAGATATTGTACCATAACTAATATGCTCGTGAATAATTGCAGGCAGAATTATTGCATCAACAAGGAAGTCAAAAAACTTAAGCATGTAAATTTCATAAATGAGCGTTGTCTACAACTTCAAAAGAAACGTACTACTGCTAAAAAGGAGAAGGATCTCAAAAGATTAAAGTCCTCCACTTGTTGCCCATATATGCCTGGTGATCAACAAAGGCTGATTGCAAACATTTTAACAGAGGTCCAGGATGTAGAAGATATTGTTCAAAACTCTCAGGAACTGAAGACTTGCCCATACTATGCTACTAGGAATTCCATTCCAGATAGTCAAATTATCTTAGTGCCTTACAATACTATTCTTCACAAAAGTACCCGGATTAGTTCAGGAATTGAACTTAAAGGAAATATCCTGATAATTGATGAAGCACATAATTTATTAGAAGCTATTGAACACATACACAGTGCCATGATCACAGGCAGAAATGTATTGCATTGTTACAGTCAGCTTACACAATATCAGCAAAGGTAATAAAATAACATACAGTATTTTATACCATATTAGAATTTATTAGTGTAAAGTTTTTTGTTCTTACAGATATCAAAGCCTTTTCTCAGCTAAAAATGTTTTATATTTAAGTCAATTATGCTTTTGTCTTAAAAAGCTACTCAAGTTTTTTGGTGCCACAGTAAAATCCTCTCCAGACGATGCGTCAGATCCTTCCAAGCAATCTACCAAATTTTACACAGTTGAGGATTTTGAGACTGCTTCTGAATTAGATACAATCAATATATTCCAACTTTTAGATTTTGTAAAAAACTCTAAACTCAATCATAAACTGCAAGGGTATCTTGAGAAGTATGGTGGTGAGACGCAGATCCAACAAGTTCAATTAAGAAAAACTGGTATTACAGCGTTTCTGAAAACTATTAAAGATCACAATCTAACTCATTATGAAATGGAGGCAGAGCAAAAGGAGCTGTTGCTTGACAAGGAAGTATCATCAAACCCTCTTATGACAATTGTTAGTTTTCTTGAATGCCTAAAATCTAGTTGCGAGGACGGTCGAATACTCTTAGTTCCTGGCAAGACTGTAGGGCAGGGTGTCATGAAATTTCTTTTACTAAATCCAGCTGCTTATTTTAATGATATCGGTATGTAATTTATATTACATTAACTGATTCCAATCGATCAATTAATTATCCTATTAATAATGAATAGTTAAGGAAGCGAGGGCAGTGGTCGTCGCTGGCGGAACCATGGAACCAATTTCCGATTTTAAAGAACGATTATTTATTAAGGCTGGTGCATCACCTGAGAGGATCATGTCGTTCTCTTGTGATCACGTTGTTCCTAAAGATAACATCATGACAAGAATAGTAACGCACGGACCCAATGCAAGACAATTTATCTTTACCTATGGAGAACGTGCAAATCATTGCTTGGTATGTCATGATATCCATTGATTCCCCTCAATAAGAAATACGAATTTACAAAACTATATTTCAGCTCGAAGAATTATCTAGAAGTCTTATAAATATCTGCAACGTTGTGCCAGCTGGAATTGTAGTATTTCTACAGTCCTACACTTATGAAGAAGTTGTATATAAACACTTAGTAGACCAAAAATATCTGTACAAAATATCTGATAAGAAGCGTGTCTTCCGTGAACCGAAGTACGCGAACCAAGTAAGTCATTGCGAAAATCCTTACTTTACGCTTTTCCCCAATATGTATGAAACACGATGAAAATGAATAGTTACTTGGGGGTCGTAAAAAAAAACGATTAATATAATTTAATCAGTCATTTGAATTTGCATCGATTGTTTAACGTAGGTCAGTCAAGTCTTAGAAGAATATGCTGAAGCAGTAAAAAATCCACAACCACCACAGAATGGAGCACTCCTTTTTAGTGTAGTCGGTCAGTAATAAACAATATGAATATTAATACTTAGTATGTATAATATTAATAAGACTTTTAATTACAAGGTGGTAAACTGAGTGAAGGTTTAAATTTTTCTGACGATTTGGGACGTTGTGTCATCGTAGTGGGAATGCCCTATCCCAATTTATTTGCTCCAGAAATTCGAGAAAAAATGAATTATCTTAACGAGAACGTTGTAAGCATAATTTTTGTAAGGTTATCAAATTACGAATGTTTGTAAAACATTATTTTATCTGCAGGGTTATAATACAGGAACCATATACTATGAAAATGCATGTATGAAAGCTGTAAATCAATGCATTGGCAGAGCAGTGCGTCATATAAATGATTATGCTGGCGTTATTTTACTTGATCAGCGTTATACCACTAAAAAGACGTCATTGCCAAGATGGATACAGCGTTCTTTGTCAGTCGATAGTTCATTCGGAGTGACGATACGTAATTTGGCTAAATTTTACTCAACGAAAAAGCATGCTGGTATGTAAGACATATCTCTTACATATATTTATTCTTAATGACATAATATTTATGCATTAAATGAATGAACATATATAGCATTAAAGTTTTTATTTTGATATTTTTATTAAGTTTGCGTATATACACATTGAGCGATCCCACAAAAAAGATTGCGTGGACGCATAATAATAATTACCTAATTTAACCTCAAAATGAAAATCCTTCATTCCAAGATGTATTCTCGTGTGTTTAACTTTGAAAGGCTTCAGCTGGAACTTGTCCCACTTCATGAACTTGTCGAAACGCTGCTAGAGCCGCATCAAAATTCCATTGTACTTCCTCTAAACATTTCCGACTCCATTCGACATTCATGCCAGATTGTTGTCTCAGTGCCATTATCAGTTGTTCTTGTTGTTGCTCTAAATTTTTTTTTTCTTCTGGTACCGGAAGTAACGCCGGTAGCGACGCAGCTAGTTCCTTTTTCTGGGAATCTAGAGGATCAGTTATGTGAACTTGCTCATTACGGATGCAGTAGCCACTTCCTTGAGGAACGATGATCATCGTTCTATTAAAGTATCTCAATTGTGCTTTATCTCCATCTAATTCTCTAAATAATCCTGTCACTGTTACAACCATCATAGTTTTCTGTAAATTTATTTCAAAGTTATAAACATCCGATTAAGTGTTAGTAATTCGTGTATGAAAAAAAGAGTAATTATACCGTTAAGACACCCAGATCCATTGTGAAACTGTTGAGGTAGTGATGTGTTTTCGGCATTTTTGATATAAATGAGACTACAGGTAATCTGCCCTGTTTGAGTAATCGTTGTCGTTTCTCACGATCATTTACCCTGAATAAATTTCGATTCTCCGGCAAATAAAATGTAAATCTGTAACGCGAATTTGGGTTTTTTACTTATTGCCTTTTTTAAATACGCCTAATGGTAATATATTGAAATAATACCGACCTGTGCGAATTATTAGGGGGGAAATGGATTGTTAAACTGAACGATGCATGTTCATCATAAGCATCTAATAATGGCTGACGGTCATCGTTATCAAAAATTGTAAAGTATTGATGAAGAAACGTCGTCGCTACTTGTCGAGCGTCTTCATTAATTGCGAATGCCCTTTGACTTGGTGGCAATTTATGTCCTTCGGCGTCATCGCCGACGTCAAAAACTATAGGGGCAGGAAGTAAAATGCCGTCCTAAAGAACAAAATTACCCATTTTATACTTCAAATAAAACTACATAACTTTCAAAATACTTACCAACTTGAGTAGTTTAGGAAACCGCTTTCGAACATCACTATTTTGAAGATATATTATTATTATTTTTAAATGCACTTATCTTATGGCAATAATATTTGGGTTTACTCACGAAATGTAATCTTCATTACGTTGTTTATATTTATTACAGAGAGGATTTCCAGCCAGTCTTAACTCTTCTAGCTTCAACGGTTTCAAAGAGTCAGTGTCTCTTAAATCGCGTATCTGATGTATAAAAAATTAATATTTTAGAACATTTTTCTTACTACGATATTTCGTATATTCATAAATATTTACCCGATTATCCCCAATATAGAGAATTTTAATTGATGGTAATTTTCGGCTTAATAAAGAACCTAATCTGTCGATGGCCTGTATCTTGTTTCCATCTAAATTTAATGCCTCTAATTGAGGTGTGTGTTCAACAATTATATCTATCACAAAGATAAGCATGGCGGTACGAGCTAGTGAGCAGAAGTAATCCTCACACAGATCTAGTAATGATTAAAGAATAAGACTTATTTTGTTATATTATGCAATATGTATATTGTTCATGACAATATTTACCTGGCTCTCTATGAAATTGTGAAAGATCTAAAGCATTCGTGGCTTGGACAAATCGTTTTGCCATGGCTGCCTTCAGTCTTTCTTTGAAATTGTCATTCATATCAGATATAGGATATCCTGGTAAAACATTTACAGAAATTTTAAAACCTTCCTCGGTTGTGATCTTTTTATCACAACTCTGTAGTTTTAATGCTGTCTTGTAATCATCAACAAAGAAACTAGCAGTATTTCCTTCTATTTTGTACTGTCAAAGAAGAAATTTTTTATTAAATATTTTTTCAAATATATGTGAAAATGTAGAACATATTTATATATACCATAATTGGAATGATTGTGTGCGGAGCAATATAGCTTAATAAATTCTTTAAAATGAAGTCCTTGTTATATTTGTTTCCATAAGGAATAACCACTTTAAACCAACCTCCATCATCACGTAATCCCTTTTTGTTATACAACCCACGTCCACCACCATCTATTCGTCTAGATGGAGCAGGACTCCGACACCCTTCCCTGAAACCAATGCATTGACTTTACAAAAACCTATAAACCTAACTAATGAGAACACCTTCCACATACCTTGCACTACCACTAACACCAACATTACCCTTAAATCGGATTCGCCTAGCATTAGGATCGGACATATCCACATCATCCTCTAAATGTATCTTAAGTGCAGTCTGTAAATTTTTACTCCGTCCACCTTTTGCATTGCGACCTGTCTTAAAGGAAACTTTAGGTCTCGCTGGTCCTCGTACAGTCCTATCATCGTGATCTGCAAGAGTATTTGTATGATTAATAACAATTTACTCCAAAGGCATAACAGTGACATAAACACTGTATGTTCATATAATATTTACCAAAATATTGTTTCCTTTCTGGACTCCCATGTCTAGAAGATGTCTGACCAGTCCAACGACAACGACCTTTTGCCGATTTCTTCGGCATTGTCTTTTATTTAATAAGGAGGAACATAAAATCCTTTCAGTTTACAGCCTCTAGCGTGTTCTTCGCCTCAAGGATATATCCTCGCCATAGGAATATCCGTAAACAACTTCTAGTTTCAGCTGAGCATAAAGGAGTTCGCTATATGTGAATGCCAAGATCTATAGATACAGTTATCGCATCGAGCTATCGGCAGTTGTTACATAGCTGTCTCTAGAATTGAATCATATTTTTTTTCACTTACCAACTGATATAAAATATATTATGCTCGAATCGACTGTTGATATTTTGACCCTCGGCCATCATATACCGTTCGATGAGTTTCTCAAGAGCAGCTTAGTATTGTCGCGAACGCGATCAGAAAAGGTTGTATTTTTTTAGGGTGGTGTAGAGATTATCGAGAGTGGTCCTAACCTACTTCTTCTGGGCATTCGGTCGGTTAATCATTATCGTGAATCAAAGGATTGTCAAGTATAAGGGTGGTTCGAATACTCAAAACAAAAATCTCTGAGCGACTCGTCAAGGGCTTTATCTAGGGGCTGTTTATAGTAACGTTGTATCGTTGACGTATCGCTGACGTGGTATTTTCCTGATAAATAACAAAATAATTTATGAAAAACTTAATACTTGTTTCACGCGATTTTATTAACATTTCCAAAGACTTTCAAGTATTGCCTTACTATTGATTTCTCGTAGGAAGTGTGATCGATCGAGGTTCTCCTAATTTCAATTGGAGCAACGCGAAAGTTCTCTTACAGAAAAAAAGAGACAGGAAAGAACGGAGGATCGATCGGGACACGTTTAAGCACGTGTTAATAATAATAAGGCTTTTCGTTTATTAAGCTAGACTACGTTTATCTTGCCTTGTCCTATTTCTTCATCTACTTTTGCATTTAGCACTGCAATGAAATTCCTTGAATGAATAGTGCATGGGTGATATTTTGACAGAAGAAAAATCATGGTTGCAAAATTTCATAATTTGAAACAGCATTACAGATAGAGCATTTTATTGTCATCTGTGCATTTAAACTGTTAATGTAAAAAGAAATAAACAATGAAGAGTAACGGTGCTAAGTATGAAAAGTTATCTCCAGATGATGAGGCTCAAAGAAATCTGAATGAAGAATGTAGTAATGATACGATAGAAGAGGTAAGAATTGCTTAAATAATATATATATGTATGCAATAAATTTTATTAATCTTCAACCTTATCCTTGTGAAGTAAACTTACACTACTCGATTGACTACTCACTGTTATAATTTTTGTGTTATATGCCTCTACATTTTATGCTCAATGCTTGTCAATATTGTATTCCTTACCCATTGTTGTAATTTCTTTGTAATAAGCCTAGAAGCTTCAAAACTATTTTTATGACAGATAACATGGAATTAGATTGTTTTATTGTTCTAAAGATATTCATAGGGTTTGTGCACAATAGATAAAAATAATTATCTTCAATGAGTGTAATTGAAATGTTATTGTATAACATCAGGAAGGGCTGATTCATCACGTTTTGAACTCTGTCTCGTTTGTGTTCATTTCTTCAGTGTTATCTATAAAGAATAACCGGATAGATCGCGTCAGAATTCGATTATTCATATAATAGTAACGAACGTTCAAGTTGTGCAAAGTAAGCAAATTTACAAATTATATCATTAACCCTGGGGTGCGTTCAGAAACCTTATTCAGGGTGATTTTTATTATCGTTATTATGAAGAGGATCAAGAGACTCGGTCGAGTCTCGCGCCAAGTATAGAATTATACTAGAGTCGACTCTAGAGAGATTTCTGAATGTACTCCTGGTTGCACATTCGATTCAGTTTGTTTTAATTCACACTCAGTTAAACTATGCTTGGCTTTCTCGATTGAGAAAATATTTACATTCTTTTTTCGTTTTGAAATTTTGTCATAATGATTCAATGATTTCTCAATATGTACTCAACTTGTTTAGGAAGAAGGTTATCCTCAGTGTCAAGACTACGTTTATATATAAGTCTTTTAATTCGCGACAGTTTGATGCCACCTGTATAAACGTCAATAACGTTATGGCGCCGGTCGATAAGTTTCATTTAGTTCGATTAGCTCGCGAACCTTCGGCATATCGGAGAAAATGGGCCGCTCACAATCACTGTATAGCTCGTGTGATTCTCGATAATGTCGTATGAAACTTGTGTCCCTGAAACGTGTCATACTTGCGTTTGACGTTTGTCGAACTGCGTAGCCTCATATTTTGCCGTAATACAGACGAACAGGTAGCGTCTATGGAAAAATGAATTATATACACTTCCATACATTTGGATATGTTTGAAGATTTATCATGTTACGTTATATTATATTGTAGCGCAGAACCTTATTGAGAAGAACTTATAGGTTCGATATTGGACTGAATTGTATTTCCTATTTAATAGATTAGCATGAATGCTTTTTCATTCATGATGATATAAGTAACACTTGATACATGTAAATAATTTAATTGTTGGGAGACGGGGGCAACATGTTTTAATTACTTGATATAAATTGTATTGCACAATTCATTTTATATGATGAATTGGGTGATTTATCTTTAGGTTAAAGCATGATGATTATATCTGACTTTAGTTTTAATAGGGGATATTGCAATTTGTGAGAACTTAATAATTACTATTTGAGGAATCTTTATGACTTTTTCTGCAAAGGACTATAAACTATCTGCGGATATGTGGTTAACGACTGCTGAGTCTGCTATGCTGGGTGCAGAAGAAGTAGCAGCTAGGCTGAATGTTGACATCAGGACAGGTTTGGGATGGAGGGAAGCTGAATTGCGTAGGCAGCTAGCTGGTTACAATGAATTTACAGTAAAGGAGGATGAGCCTACATGGAAAAAATATATTGAGCAGGTGAATACTCAATGTTTAATGTTTTATAAAGTATGACAATGGTTCACGATATTTCATTTTCACTACTGAAATATTTTGTTTCTAAATTGATTTTGTATTTTCCATACAGTTTAAGAATCCCCTTATCTTACTGTTGCTTGGATCCGCTTTTGTCAGTATATGTATGAAACAATTTGATGATGCCGTTAGTATTACAGTGGTAAGTATTATTACATCTTACAATTGCTCATGCTGAATTGCCCAAGAAAATGCATATTTTTTTCCCCTTTTCAGGCTATTATAATAGTAGTAACAGTTGCATTTGTACAAGAATATCGCTCAGAGAAGTCCTTAGAAGAATTAAATAAGTTAGTGCCACCCACTTGTCACTGGTAAGTAAAAGAACACATCTAAATCATATTTGGCGAGCATTAGTATCATACAGCATTTCACGTTGACCAAATTTCAGCTTAAGAGAGGGTCGTTTAGAGACTTTTCTCGCGCGTAACTTGGTTCCTGGTGACGTGGTGTATTTAAACATTGGAGATAGAGTGCCAGCAGACATTAGAATATTCGATGCGATAGACTTAGCAATTGATGAGAGTAGTTTCACGGGTGAGACGGAACCTGCACAAAAATCCATGTCACCCTTACTCAAGACAAATGGTCATACTTCCAAGAGGAACATCGCCTTCATGGGCACCCTGGTCCGCTGTGGAAATGGCAAAGTAAGCCTCAATGTTATCCAACATGGCTGTTCCCACTATCCTTTCTCAATCCTAGAGAATCTTATGCTTTCGTGACGCAGGGAATCGTAGTGAACACGGGTGAAAAGAGTGAATTCGGGGAGGTTTTTGCAATGATGCAAGCCGAAGAAGCACCAAAGACTCCCCTCCAGAGAAGCATGGACATTTTGGGTACACAGCTCTCTTTCTACTCCTTTTGCATTATTGGAGTTATCATGCTACTGGGCTGGATCCAAGGTAAGGCACTCCTTGAGATGTTCACCATCAGCGTCAGCTTAGCTGTAGCAGCCATACCGGAAGGACTCCCAATCGTCGTGACAGTTACCCTAGCATTAGGAGTCATGAGAATGGCTAAGAGGAAGGCCATTATTAAGAAGTTACCTACTGTCGAGACTCTAGGTAAATTAATCTGCTCCTATGCTTACGTTCTTGAATTATTATTTTTTTTAATATGTACCCAATGTATAGGTTGTGTGAATGTCATTTGCTCTGATAAAACCGGAACTATTACCAAAAATGAAATGACTGTAACAATCCTGGTAACTTCTGAGGGTTATGTGGCTGATGTCAGTGGAGCGGGTTATAACGATCAGGGTAATCTTCATCTACGTAAATGCGACAATGTTGACCTTGCTCGGGCTGCTATTAATAATATGTTGGAGGTAAAAAGTTTAATTCTCTTATTCGTTAAACTTCTAAAATTGTATTGGTTTTTTTTTTTTAATTTTGATTATTATTACCAACTATAGGTCGGGTGTGTTTGCAATAATGCCATCATACAGAATGAAAAACTATTGGGTCAGCCAACTGAAGGTGCTTTGATAGCTGTTGCTATGAAAAACGGCATGTATGGTGTATCGGAAAAATATCTGAGACTTCAGGAATATCCATTTTCTTCTGAGCAAAAAATGATGGCTGTTAAATGTACACCAAAGTATGACGAGGTAAATGAAAGAAATATTAAATAATAAAGTTTATTATCAGAAGTCACCACATGACTCCATTTCTTTCTGATTTTTCAGAATAAAGAAGAAATCTTTTTCGTAAAAGGCGCTATGGAAAAGATTTTACCACAATGCACCAAATATTCCGCCAATGGTCAACTATACTCCCTCAATCAGAAAAAAGAACAGGAATTCCTGACAGAGGCTTATGACATCGGGAGAAAGGGTTTAAGAGGTATTATATTTTATAAAATGATATTATTGATTAACTTATAATTTAATTCCTACAATTATTCTACTAGTTATTGGGTTGGCTCGTGGTTCATCCTTACAAGATCTAGTTTACGTTGGTCTAGTTGGAATTTGCGATCCGCCTAGACCTCATGTACGTGAGTCTATAACAACTCTTGTGAACAGTGGAGTGAAGATCAAGATGGTCACAGGAGATGCCAAAGAAACTGCTGCAGCAATTGGTGCGTAGTTGGTTTACAATTTAATCATTTTAAATGATACCTCATCATGTAGTGCTGACCAATTCTTATTTTAATAGCTAGTATGATTGGACTCGATACGATTCACATGAGATTGATGTCTGGGGATGAGATTGATATGCTTTCAGAGCATCAATTAGAACAGATAATTGATAACGTCAGTGTTTTCTATCGCGTCACTCCAAAGCATAAGTTGTGCATAGTCAAAGCATTACAGAAAAATGGAAACATAGTAGGAATGACTGGTGACGGTGTGAATGACGGTGTTGCTTTAAAAAAGGCTGATATTGGCATTGCCATGGGTAAGAATGGTACAGATGTCTGCAAGGAAGCTGCTGACATGATCTTGGTGGATGATGATTTTCAAACTATCATGTAGGTTTCTTTAAACATTTATTTTAATAAAAAAGACTCATTAGCATGTTATCATTTTGAATAACGGATGTTTATATTTTTAATTAGTGCTGCTATTGAGGAGGGTAAAGGTATCTTTCATAACATTCGTAACTTTGTTCGATTTCAATTGAGCACAAGCATAGCAGCGCTTTCTCTGATTGCTCTGGCTACTTTAATGGAAATACCCAACCCGCTGAATGCTATGCAAATTTTATGGATTAATATAATTATGGACGGACCACCTGCTCAAAGGTGAATAATTACACTATTCACTGAGGGGGGAGTACATTTTTGCTATTTTTAAAATCCATCACATGTTTTTCTTGGCAACTTAATTTTAGCTTGGGAGTTGAGCCTGTTGACAAGGATGTTTTGAAACAAAAACCTAGAAATACTAAGGAGCCGATGATCACTAGTCATCTCATAGTAAATGTCCTACTATCCGCAGCAATTATTATATTGGGTACTCTTTGGGTCTTTAATAGAGAAGTATGTTTATCACTTGATACGTAGCTTTGTCGTTTATTTAAGAACTATTTTCATTAATATGTTTTTTATCCCAGATGACTTCTGGTGGAATTACTGCAAGAGACACTACGATGACGTTCACCTGTTTTGTCTTTTTCGATATGTTTAATGCTCTGAGTTGTCGGTCACAGGTATTACCACGTTCTCAATATTATATATAGTGAAGTTTATTTTCATAATTTAATAATCGATTATTGAATTATTTATTTCAGACGAAATCCATATTCACTATTGGCATGCTGAGTAATAAAATGTTCCTAGTGGCGGTGACATTGTCCGTCGTGGGTCAAATGCTGGTCATTTATTTCCATCCGCTGCAAAAAGTATTTCAAACAGAAGCTCTTACACTCAAAGGTAAACATATATCTCAAATTAGATGGATGACGTTATAGTAGAAATAACCTCTTAACCTTGGTCTTGCAATAATCTGCAGATATAGTGTTTCTGGTGACATTAACGTCCAGCGTCTTTGTGATCAGCGAGATCAAGAAGTTTCTCGAGAGGCAATTGGAGAGGCGGCGGAACAGTGGCCGATATTACAGTAAGTCTGAAATGGACTTCGTATGACAATTACAGTCGACCGGCGAGACAGAAAAGCCTCACACGGAATAAACAAGGATATCAGTAGTGACAAGTAGTCCTCCCCATTTTCCAAAACTCCTAAATCCTTTAAAAAGTCCTTGCCTTGCGTTCTTAATCTCAACTGTTAGACAAGATGGTAATCCAGTAACTGTTTCTCTGGTTTTCTATAAATATACTTTCCTTCTAGAAATGGCAAATCGGGGTGAACTATTAAGATGTCTTTTCTAAATTTGTTAGAATTCGAATGAACATTTTTCAGGCAGCAAGATACCTGCCTCGAATTCTTCCTGGAGTAGAGATACTCGATTATAGAAGAAGAACGCGTAGTGATTGGCAAGGATGGACTTTTCTTATCCCAGTCATCTTTCTCTTGGAGAATCTTTTCCCTTCGCTGTTTCTCTCTTCTGTCTTTTCTTCCTTCCTTCTATCTTTATACCTCAAATTTCCATCAATTCAAAAAACCCTTATCGACGCAAGAATTAATGTCATCTCGAACGCCGGATGAATACTCAATCCAGACCGGAGTCAAAACTGCAATTTGCAAGTAATCAATTATTTCTTTAACTGGATGCTTCTTTAAAAATGAAGAAAATTATGCATTTTTTCCCAAGAAAATGATTAGACAATGGCGGATTTTTGTAACGAAATCGTCACATAATTCACTGACAGGCCATCATTTTTTGTTCTCTACTATTTATTCTCGCGGTCTACGTTCGATGTTAAGTCTATAGCCTAAAACTTCCTGTGAACACTTAAAATGCCCGGAAGTCAGTTTCGACAGTAAAATCCAAATTTCTGTAGTAAGTTAATTGGTCAGTACGACGAGAATGATCTCAATAGATTAATAAGACATGCCTGCTCGATTTCTGCAAGAAGCCGACTATGAATGAAAGCAAGCAGTGAGTCACAGGACGTTTTGTGTTTATCGTGGAAGACGCGAGACTTCATTTATTATCTTTTTATAATTTATATTCTAACGCGCCCATTCCGTCGCGTAGACCACGTCAAACTTTCAATTTCAAAAGTTGACACAGGTGTTAGGCGCTGTCGATCCATATATTTTAAATGTACAAGTGTCATATCACACGACTTTATAGAATTTACTTAGTAATTTTCTAGAATCAGAAGAACAAACAAAATACATGACTAAGTCACTCATTCATGCTTTTTCACTTGCAACGACTAATCACCTGTGAAGCACGCAAAAAAAATCACATAAATCATTTGAAAATGATTTAGCACCATTTCTCTGTAATATTAATATCTTCGTCGTCGTCGTCGTCGTTTATAGCACTACACAAAAGAGAATTAGCACGATCATATTATAATAAAGCAGTACATTCACAAGAGCACTAATTATATAATGGGAACCATATCAAAATCACTATCAAGTCAATAGACACTTTATATTAGCACACAGCATAGAGTCAGAATTTCGCATACGATTTTTATTCATTGTATAATCGCGTTTTTCACCTGATTCTCAAAAGGCACAATATTTAGAGGAAAGCTAAAAATGTCAATGGTAAATTTTTATCTAGCAACTACGAATAATACCTAGAAACGCGTGTACCAATTTGCAAGTAGAAAAATAAAAGTGGTTGTAAGGATGTCCTTGAAGATCATTCCATTGTAGAGAAGGTACTGCATAGACTTTGCCAATATGTTATTCTGCGAAATTACGCTACATATCGTCGTTATTCTTTGTATCGGCGAACATATTGTTAAAATAATTTTCGTATGGTTCATTTATAAACGTGAAAGTTCGTGGAACGTTAAAAAGAAAATATCAGCCATTTCGTTCGACGTACCCGAAGCCTGTTTTACATATCGAAATCAATGTGACTGCATATTGAATGTTATTTATTCCGCCATTTCCTGGCATAATCGTTACGTTTTATCCTTATTGTCGTTCTTTGATTGAGTCGGCGTCACGACTGGGAAAACTTGCGAGTAATTAAGTAGAATGTGATTGAGCGATGTGTTTTCCGCATTGAGAATGGACGCCTACTTGATATCGTATAAATGTGTATTTAAAGTGAAGAATGATCATCGTTAAATATCTGGCACGTGTGCATCTCTTGCATTTCTATTAATTTTAATCGCGCATCGAGAGTGTTTTTACATTCGTCTTACATTGCCATAGTGTAGCCTTAACTACTTGCTTATACATATTTTTGTTTATTCTGCGAAATCAATAAAATACGAAAAAATAATAATTGAGTACGTCTAGCGTTCTTAATGAGTCCTTTTATCTCGTCCTTAACTTTTTTTTTCGTTAAATAATACACTCAGAACAGTAATACAGTTACGAGTCTAAAAAATGGCAATCAACGAATCACGATGGTTCCCATCGAATTTAAAGTGCCCAAACGCGAACATAATCAACAGCCAGACTTGCTGTTGTGTTGTCAGTGAGGTTCCATGTTGGTAGCCAATTAGATCTTGCGTTCCAGAAATCAGTTGAGGCAGTTGGTGACGTGTTTAACCATGGTTTGGCACTGGGATTTGTAGCGTCATCAGGGAAATAATTGATACCACCCACAGCGAGATTTAGAATAATGTAAAACTCTTGGTCGAAGGGCGCCATTTTGGTAGCGTATCGCCAAGGGTTCTCGGTTCCTGGTTCACGAGTTTCGAACTGTCCTAAGTCCCAGAAATTAGTCTTTGGGGTAGCAGTACCTACGAGCTCATCATCTACCAGGAACGTGATGTTATCTGAATCAAAGACATTATTAATGATTAATTACATACGTTAAATAAATGTGGATTAGGGTAAAAAAAATACTCTTAATTCTTACCTGGTGTCCACACCACCTTGTAAACGTGATAATCTAGATTAAATCCTTGACCGGAAGGTGAATTTTTAAGATAGTGTGTATAGTTATATCCGTTAAGACCGGCATATGGTCCAAAATGGAGTGTACTTGCTGTCTGCTCTACACCAATGTTTACGCCATTTTCGTACAGTTGACTATTACCACGATTTTCTGTAATATCAATCTCTCCACTTGCAGGCCAAGTTCCGTAAGCATTGTCACGAGGCATCATCCAAATAGCTTGGAGAAAAAAAATCATAAAAATCCATTTTTTACATGTACAAAAACCAAAATTGGGCAATATATAATTTATTGAAATAAAAACTGACAAAGTAGTTACCTGGCCATAACCAATCTCCAGTAGGCATTTTGGCACGAACGTGAACGGTGCCATATTTAAAATTGAAAGAATTGACAGTGCGAAGTTTAGCACTCTGAATTGGATTTACGATATTGCTTGGAGTACCAGTTCTTTCGCAGCCCCAGAACAATGCATTTGTACATCTAGAATAAAATAATAGAATTCATTATGATAACTATTTATAAAATTTGGTAAAAGCGAATAGTACATACTGATCAGCTGGAGCACCGTTATTCAAGTTCAGTGTGCCTGAGGTCAAGAAAGCCTCACCATGGGTGTCGGAGGTCAATGTGGGCCGTATCCACAAGGAACCATTAACAACGTAACTATTACTACGATTATTAAAATAGTAATTGAATTCCCAATTCTGTAAAATATTAATAATATATACTCAGTACTATTTGGTATGGTCATTTTTTTCTCTTCTGTTACATACTCCTCCGCCAGCTGCTGTGATTTCGTGCTGCCATGTTTTAAAGTCCAGGACATCAAATTCATCCGAGAAGATCAGATCCCCGCTGCAATATGGACCTTGAGGTGCTTTGGTACCACTAGCAACGGTCACGGATTCGTGAACGCAGGTTGTACACAGTGCTGTACCTAGTAGACAGTAAACCGTCAGAACCCATGTTATCATCGTGGTTTTCCTGTAACAAATAGAATCCTGACAAACTCCGCTTCAGATTATACAAAGAAACAGGACGTGGTACTTTAACACTAACGTCATACTTTCTGCGCTTCCTCAGTAAATGTGAATGTCTGTAAATCTCATCAGCGTTTTATATCCTATTCAACGACGTGGTAGGGGAATTAAAAACGAACTTGTTCACAACTAATCATAGGAAAAGAATTTACTAAGTATTGATAAATCATTGATGGCTCCCTTACTTTGTACACCCATTAGGTCACTTCAAACGTTATGTACATGTACTAATTCACAAATCTATAACAAACAATCTCGAAATTTTTGTTTTGCTTGTTACTCCTTTGTCCAAGGTTAAACATCTGTAGATTGATTTAATGAGATTGTACGTTTGATGCTGCGATAAAAAATTTCGTTTTGATTATTACTTTCAAAGAGTCTATACAAATTTCTAGATCCTTCTATTAAGATGACATTTGTGAATTATTATTTTTCTTTTAAGTTATGTATTAACAGATATTCCACATTATACGTATATGTCAGGTGTTTTAAAATGAGATCAATCTGATATTTATAAAGCTGTGATCTCAATGGAATCTATTTGAAGCGAGGTATTCGGTGAATGCCAGGTACTTTGCCAGTTTTTTTTGTCTTTCCAAAAATTTAGTAAAGCCTAAAAAAAAAGCAAACAAATCTAAGTAACATCATTCTATAATTAAAAATTTTTTTTAATCACCTTAGCCCCATTATTTTTCCATGGTTTCGTACGATTATTAGTTCCTATAAAATTGTCTGGAAATTCACGAATACCACCAATAGCAATTCCCAGTGTAACGTAGAACTAAAATTCGTAAAATTATTAAAATTCTGTAATTGTTATTAAACACTAATAAAACAATAATATAATTCATACTTCTTTGTCGAACGGAGCCATGCTGCCACCCTTACTCCATATGGTTTCACGACCATAAAATACTTTATTGGGTGGTCGACACGAACTTTTTCCTTTGCCATCTACTCTGAATGTTAATTCGTCTATAAAAATTATTCGGCAAGTATAATAGAGGCATAAATAAATTAAAATGCTATACTCTGTCTAATATATTACCAGGTGTCCATTTCATGCTATAAGTATGAAAATCATCCGACCAAACTGTCCCTCTGTGTATGTAAGGTAAAAATGGTTGCGTAACAGTTTCCGAATTATCAGGCCAATACATACACCCTCTATAAAGAGCCATTTGCCCATAATTTAATGACTGACTATTACCAAGCTTCTCATTGCCACGTGAAAGGGCAATTATTATTCGACCGGAAATGTACCACAATCCATATTCACTGTCTTTTGGCTCGAGCCAGATAACTAAAAATACGTGTATAATATTTTTACTATATCCGATCAATATAATAACAATAGCTATTAAGACTGTCAATTCTTACTTGGATATATCCAATCTCCTTTAGGCATTTTAGCACGGATTTTGACTTCCCCATAGCGAAACGAAAAGGACTCCCTTGTACGTATCCTTGCAGCGAATACTGGCGGTAAAACCTTTTAAAATATTATTTTAAAAATATAAATAAGCTCAGATCAGTTAAAAGAATTTATAGCAAAGCTTGAGACTGACCTGAAAACTCATTGAATTTCTTGAGCATTCTCCTCCATGTATAGATGCCGTACATCCTTCCAATTGTAAATTGCCTTTACCATTTTCTCCAACGTTCTTCAATACAGTTGGTTTTAAATGTAAAATTCCATCGTTAACATAAGCATTCTGATTTAATTTTACATAAGTAACAAATTCGTAATCCTGTAATACAAGTATATTTAAATTTCATTTTTTTTCTAATTTTATATATCAATACCACTCACTGGTTCTGTTGGGATGCGAACGTCATACTTCCAAATATCAGTATTGATAAAGTTAAAATTATCTTTCAAGATTATTTGACCACGACAAACATGTTTATCATTAACAGTACTTTCACTGATATCTTGACAATTTAATATATTCTCATTGCGTCCAGCCAACGGAACATCTGCATATCAAAGAAATTATTTGTTTCATTTTTAATTATAAATTTTTTACAATTGCACTTACCAGTCGGAATATAAAAATTTGGCAAATCTCCAAATTCTTTATATTGTGCTGACAGCACGATAATGTACGTTGAAATAAGCAGACACCAACATATGTTATTCATTGTCTAACATACACTAGATTAAAGATAAAGAATAGACGACACCTTTACTTTTCTGGTTTAACTCTTCTCTCCAGCTTACGCGGATTCTGATTGCTATGCCAACCTGGGGAATTTCCAATCCAGCTTGTATCACAACGTACAGTCATGTTTTTATTAACTGCCTCGTCTTGTGATCTCCCTCTTTCTTTGGCATTTCCGTCTGACGTATTATTCATGTTTTTGTGAGGTTTAGTATTTCCTTTTCTGTGACTCCTCTCTGCGATAAAAGACGAGAGTGAATATATATATATATATATGTATATATACAGTCGCGAAGAGAGTGGATATATGTATATAAACACTCATACAGAGGAAAAATTATACACAACAAAGATTAAAGTCCAAGACACAATCAGAGGTTTTTTATATAGTAATAATCATAATTTATTATAAAAAATGTACAAACTATTTTATGCAATCCATACTTATTCAAGGACGCTACATAACATATTTCGGGTCAGGGGTTCTGTCAGGATTTACATAGTGATTTATAGTTACAAGTAGTGTGTCATCCTGAACACCGGAGCAACAATGACTTCTCGATTATTATTATTTTATCTTTTAATTAGTGTATTCCCTCTAAGGCTGTATAGGTTTTATACTGATACAAGTCTGATCCTCCGTATCCGTAAAGGAGTCGACCTCTTCCATTTTCGTCGTAGAAAGGATAACGGTACTTTGGCCTGATGGATAAAATGCACGTTACTAAGCAGAGTTCCTCGTTAAAGAAATCAACAGTCAGAAAGATCATCATTACCTTTCAAAATATTGAAAATTAGGAGCTCTAGGCTGAGCTATTGTTGCTGATGAATGACGAACGATGCCAATTAGTACGATTAGTAGAATCGCATAGATCCACTGTATATAAGAGATGACAGAGAATGTTGATAAATGATAAGAATTAATTGAAAGATTAAAAATTTATACATCTCAAATAAACTTTCTCAGAATCCGAGTTAAAATTGGAAAGCGTACGGTTGTCCTTGAACAGTTAGAACTTTTTTGCTACTGCATACTTTTACCTTGACCATAAATTTCTTTACTTACATTCAAATATTGCGCCATAATTGTTTGATGCTGTAGATTTTATATAGGATTAATAAAAATCCGAAGAATCTTCGAAATCCTGAGTCAAGTGACAACGGATGCTCTTGTGAACGTACACCGTGACGAGTCGTTTGATTCTGTCGGTTCATAGCTGTTGAAAAGTCATGGGCTTCATCGAGAGAAGGGGAAAGGAGTGAAAGTTGTATGGTCGTAGGTAAGTAAGCGAGTTGCAGGTGATAGTCACGTATACATATTATTATTATTATTATAAGACGATTGCTGCAAGAAGACCTTAGGTTTCGGCACGTCAACGTATTTCGTTTTATAATATAATATGTTTTCCTAAAATAAATACGTATACAATGAGCCATTGACTTAAAAAAAACCAGAAAGATAATACTTTTAATGGCAGAGATTGTATCATATATTTTACATGCATACATCATTGGTATCACTGAACCGCGGCTACAGTCCTTTTATTATAATTCCTTATGCACCATTCCAAAGAATTCAATGAACATGCGTATGAGCGTCGAAAGTGAACTGTTGGTCGTGATCAGAATTTCGTACCCATTTAAATGAAGAGGAAAGTAAAGGAAATTCGAGGCCAGAGTCGCTTTCACTATTATTATCGAACGCCATTTCTTCCTACGACTGTACCCCATGGTCCTTTAAATCCGACTCCCATACCCAGCCTAGCAATAAGATCTTCTCCAAGTCTTCCATTCAAGGCTTCAAATTGAACCCTTCTCTGTTTTCCAAGATCAGGATCAAATTCCCACTGCGTTCTCTGAATAAATGATTATATATTATTACTTGAGTATCAACCATTTTGATAGATAGTAAACAATAATAAATAACACCTCATGTATTGCTGGTACACCTGCCACATTATTCTGAATGAGATCATGTACAAAGCTCAGGACGGATGCTGCCTCTATTCCTGTCTGTACCGTTAGCACTATTACCTGCAATTTATATGTATATGTGTATTTTTATAATATAAAACTTTAAATCCAGTGCTTTTTGGTCACGTGACGCTATTTATTACCAGGATCAATCTCAGGTCCATATTCTCTGATCCTTCCTTGAACGCTTACGATATGAGACTGATGTAACTCTCATTTAATACCAATGATTCCTGCCTCGTAGAAAAGACTTGCTGAGTAAAGAGGGAAGCCTAGAGTGAGTGAAAGTAAAAAGTCAAGAATAAGAAGCAAATACAGAACTTTAGTTTAGGTTATTCGGGAGGTATGACAAACCACGCATGCACCTCGTATCGAGTGGCGGCGTTAAATGAATGACAATTAATGAAATGATTGATCGTTCTATGGATAAGCTAATGTCGAACCATTGTCACGATTCGATAGAAGTCAATAAAACCAATGAATTCGTTCAGGATGTCACACATGCTTGTTACCGTTCTTCGAAGTCAGTTAGTAGTTTTCAATCATCGGGCCAATCATGCGGATCTTCGTAGGAATTTTCCTTTTTTCTTTGGTAAGACTGGTTTTTTTCTATTCCAACGTTTTATATTTGGCGTACAAAAATTTGTATTTTGTTTATAGTTCTGCTCTTGTTATGCCACAATGGGTGATCTTCTGCCTGGTATTATGTCCTTCGGCAATGAAATTGTTACTGGATTCAATAAGGGTATTGCTACTATTCGTCAATATGCTCTGGGACCACCAGGTCCTGAGAAACAATATATCGAATTTCGACCTGACGATGGACCGCGTGCTTCTTTTGAATACCAAAGACGTTACGGAAGGCGGGGTGAACGTCTTATAGAGATGCTCGGATCCGGTGTATTTTCACAGCCTCCAGTTCACTTCAATCAACCAAATGCTCGATTGAGACATCAGTGAATGTAATGACTAAATACGTGTATTTATTTCAAGGGAGAATAATAATGTCTAATGACCTTATGATAAAAGAATGATACTTTTAATAATATATAAATTAATTTATAATGCTCAAGTTTGGACGTTCAGTCTTCCATAATCATTTATTTAAGAAATCAGGTTTATGTATCACCTACATATTGGAGGGCTCATTAATAATATATGGCCATGTGTAAAAATGTTCAAATTTTTCATTAAATGTTGATTTTTATAATAAGCTTGTCTCATTATATCAATTTCCGCCGTGATCTTTATATCCAAGAACACAAAAAATCGGTCTTTATATGGAATAATGTTAACAAGTGTTTCATTAAATATATATGATGCTGAAGATTCAATTTTCTTTTATCAAATATATTCATTCGTATAAATCTGTTATCAAGGGTTCACTGTATACTATTGTAACTGTAGAAGTTATGTTTCAAGCCCTTGTGGATAACGTGAACTTAATAAAAGAGTATCTCATCCTTAGGAAATTCCTCTGTCCAAAGGCTTTTGCAAGTTTAAATAATATTACTCGCAACGGTTCCTGCTTTAAAAGCATGAAAATCTTCAGTAGTCTTCGCTAAATGGTTTAATAGAGTTATCTCCTCTTATACTGTATGAGGAAAATATTGTAATTCGTTTGAAGAATTACCATTGGCAAATCTATGCGGTGCTAATTTTTGCGAATAATTGTTAGCTATAACCAAGATATGTTAAACTTATAACCTCATAACCAGAAACAGTTTCAAAATTGAGGAAAAGAAAATAATTAACGATCACAATGATTTTCTTTGTTGGATCTTGTATGTTGTTGGGAATAGATGCTTCACGACCACTAACTGATTCAAAATGACTTCCACTGCAACTAGTTTCGGAAGGGGTTAAATAATCTCAGATACTAAGACAAGCCATAATGCTCTTTAAGATTTAGATAAATTCTAAAGAGAAGCTCACATAGTTTCAGTACACTGCTGATCAGCTACTAATCCTTATAGTTTTAGTTTAGTTTTCTCTGTCTGAACATCCATAGGACGTTCGACGTACATTTTGAACAATATTATTATATAACAAAAGTTTAATATTAGATTACCCAAATTTGCATTGTGCGAAAATTATTAGAAAGAGCCACTGCGTCGCTCATATTCTGCTTCTATCGTACCTCCCATCTGCAAAGTCCCCAGTTCTACTGCGGGGGAAGCAGTCAGCGGGAATAACCGGTCAAGTAATGGATACAGACCGGTTTGAATATCCCAAGAGAATATAACAGTTTTGGGACGATGACATCTCGATTTTGACGTCGACCAGTTTTTAATTTACACAGTTCAATGTTTAAAATCGACACATGAAGTGACGTGCGATTATGTTAATTTTATAATAAAATAAATATTTTTCCTCTTTAAAGATATTCTTTTTGAAGTAGCCACTTTAACTGTATTTTATTAATTTCTCATAGTGACGATGACACCCTATAGAACGGATGATATCATTCAAATGATACTAAGGGTCATTTATAATGCCCAAATTTTTATGTAATCGATTTCAAGTGCTGTAGAATCCTCTTTCCATGTCTCATGCCATAAGTTAGTAGCAGTGAAGAAGTTGAAAAGTGCCTAAAGTGAAACAAAGTCATATAAGATATATATCGTATAGATAATGAATTTACTTTTTAAGCTCTTTATACCTTGGAAGCGATATTACGCCAGGGTTTTCTGTATCCGTTGCTGGTACTGTTGTCCGCAAATTCACCATATCCTCCCACGGCTACGCCGATGGTTAAGTAATACTGAATACGTAAAAACAGAGAAACAAATTGTTATGCCAATGAGGTAAGTAAAATATAAAAACAATTTGCATTTGTATTAAATTTTGTATAGTAATGCACAATTGACATTATCTCTATTTATTTCTTATTGCTCACCGGCTTGTCGAATGGCGAACTCGTCTCTCGCACTTTATTACCATACTGAGTGCCGTCTACCTTCACGATTATTCTATCCTGTCGCCATTCTAATTCGTACGTATGATATTCATTAGACCAGAAATTTTGTGAATATTTTTTCGCCATGTATTGCCATCTCTCTGCACCCACGCCCAGGGCATCTATACCACCTGCACCCAGAAGACGACCTCCGACGTCTGTTCCATCAACCATGCGTAATTCCTGATTGCCGGAAGAATAGGCTATCCTCATCTGAGGAGGATTTAATTCCCCGTTTAGAGGATTTAAGGGATCCAGCGTGAGAACTTTGAGAACGTAAACACATTATGGTAATGCAGCTATTGGGAATTTTGTATTTGACCTTACAAAATACTTACGTGGATAAATCCAATCGCCACGAGGCAATTTTGCCCGGATTTCTATACGTCCGTAGATAAAATTGAAAGTCATTTTTGTGTCGAGGCGACCTGACAACACTGGTGGAAGAATTGATGAGCCTCTTGCTTGACGATGACAATACTCTGATCCTACTACTTCTGTGCAGCTGTCATAGATTGTAATAAATTTAAAAAAATATTATTTCTTTCCTAACGTTTATTTATGATTTCAAATGATTTTATTACTTCTCCAGTACGAGGTGACCATGACGTACGAACTGTGCATTGTACTTCTCTTGCATAAGTGTTGGTTGTATTTTTAATATTCCATTCCTTAATTGAACATTATCTGAGTCTTTTTTATAAACGACAAACTCATAATCCTAGAAAATTCTCAATTATCATTACTCTATGATAATTAGTTGTTTATATGAGAGATCCAGTTTCGTAACTTACCGGAGCACCGGAGAAGCGTTCATTGACGCGCCATCGCCATGTCTGTATATTTTCAAATTGTTCATCAAATATTAATTCGCCGGAACAAGCTTGTCGTAGTTCACCAGTCTCCATTTTAATTCTCGTGTCCGAAAGGACACAAGATGGGTTATCAGTTGGAATAACGTTAACAGGAGTTCCATCGAAATTATAAAATTCTAAAAATTTATGCAAGATCTGTATCTTTTGACGCATTCATTTATTTTTATTCGTTACGAACCGTTCACTATGTATTGTTGATCCAATAAATTATATCCCAGACCCTTATAGACAACGTGGATCCAGTAGTAGACGATATCGCCCTTATGAAGTTGCGTTTGTTTATCCTCATAAGTCCATAAACCGCCACGTGCCTTAATAATGTCTCTAGCAATAGTTCCGGCTTCTAGGCCATTAAAATCTTCATTGATCTTCACATGAAAGGCTACTAATGTTATCCCCTCTTCGTCTGTACGAGGAAATGCATGCAATTTATTAAATTCTTGGAATTCTTGCTGATAACTTTATACGTACTCTCATATCATCTACTCCGCTATCTTCAGTTTATAAAATTCATAAAATAATTGGGAAATACGTAGAATTTTCAGTTGTAAAACTTACGAAAAATAAAATCATCTTCCAAAGGTTATCGTTGGTTTATCAATTTTGAAAGAAAAGTTTCTAGAAATAATTCTTAAAGAATTCATTTCAATTAGATTGTGTTCTAAATTTTAGATTTTCAATAAATTCATTTACTTTTCAAATAACTTTTTAAATCGTTCTAAACACTAATCGCTATAAGAACCGGAAAATCAAGTTTAAAATATGAAATAAAACTAAAAAGGCTTCCGCTTACGTGCCTGGAATGGATATACGTATTCCTTTAGGATGAATCGGCATCACTGTAGCTAACGGCGGTGTATATTGTCCTCTTATTATATCCGCTAGGAATGCTATGAAAAATAGCACAAATTCTTTTCTTATATTCATTGCGTTGAACAAAAAAAAACACTGTCACTGGATGAAATAAAACAATGCTTTAAACGCCTATCAAATCGTAAGCTATAGTTACAATTTGGTGCGACGCTCTACTACTCAGTCTCTTGATTCAGCTATAATACAGTAGTAATTTGAAATCGGAGTAAAGAAAATCCCTATTTTATGCAGTCTGCTTTCCGCAGAGTATAGAGAACGTGCACCGTTCACGATTAGAGCTGTAATACGCAGCAAGAAGACAGCAAGCGTGCTTGAAATACTGGAAGCCATTGATGCTCCTTAGAATCACGGTCGTGCTTTGCGATTGGCGGAGACTTACTTTAATGACACATCGCCTCGTATCGTGGGAATGCTGTTTCCTTATTTTAGATGTTTTTTTTGGTAAATATAAATTACATGGGACCTTTGGAGGCAAAATTATGTAAGTATCAATTAAAAAAATATGTTTAGATTATTTAGGAAGTTGCGTGACTGCGGTACTCTAATGTAGGCTTAAATATATTTTTTTTCTTCATAGAAAAAAGTTTATTATATTTCTCAAGTAAGCACATATATGATTTCTCTTAATTAACGGTGCGTGAATATTCCACCTCCCAGCGATAAATATTTATATGGCCGTGCTCGTGTTCTTCCTCTTACTGTATGGAAGAAGATCTTCTCACGAGGTGCCATACACTCAGTCTCTAAATAAATGTCAAAACACGCTCGTAGACGTTGCAATTGAGCAGAGAGGGTTGGCGGCTTTTCCCACATAACATTTACTTCCCTTTCGATATCGCGTAGAATGTCTGGAGCTATTGGTACGGTTTGATTAATCTTGATACCAAAGACTGGCATCACCCTTGGATAATCTGGTTTAATAGCGATGCGAGCTACAAGCTCACCTAAAAATAATTTTACGATTTGTTTAATGCAGTAAGACATATTTTCTGGAATTATGTTAGCGATAGAGCGTACGCACTACTTCCTCGACGTAAGACAGCTTCGTAGAATATATCAACTGGTGACACTAGACCCTGTTCACAAAATGGTGGCATGTCCGGATAACTGGAATAACTCTTCCATGTTATTGTGGAAAATCTATACAGACTCGTAGACACCTTCTGCGGCATGGGGTCGACGTTGTTGGTGAAAATTGACAAATTTCCGGATTCTAATTGACGAATTTCTGCGCACAATTCTAAACGTGCTCTTACGCGTCTCTTTATTTCCTTCAAGACACATTCTACGCTGTCCTGTGCGAGTACTTGATTTGTAACCTGCCAAGATAATGAAGCTTGAATATTTGATTTTATGCATTGAGAAAAAATACAATTTGTAATTAATAGGACCACCTTTTGTTCTTGGGGGTCGGTAGATATAAAGTGTAAACCCGCCATTCGTTGGGCCCATTTATAGGGAATTCCTACTTCCAGTGTAGAGAATGGACCCAAATTATGTCTTAGTAATTGGTAATGATTCGCAGGATTGGGGCTCTCCAGTCCAAAATCTTTTGGATATAGTTCACGCAGGATAGACTCGGATACGAGCATGTCCCTGTTTTATTGAAAAAAAAAAAAACGGTAGAACGTTGAAAAGTTTACGCATATCTGTGAATTTTAATATATGCTTACCCTGCACTTATTCCACCGACATTATCTGCGTCAAGTTTTGATTCCACCGTAATAACTTTCAAGAAAGTCATGTAATAAAATTGTAACGTCAATTTTGTATCACTTTTGAGTACAATAATAATTTTAACGCTAAGTGGATGTCTATGTAGAAGCCTCGATCGTTTTTCTTCCTGTCTGGCTTCTTTTGACAGTCTGTGGTGTCTCTTTTTATGCACCGGAATTTCTTCCACAATATTTTCTGACTGCGTTTCTGCATCTGAATCAGATTCTTGCGTGCCCTCTTGATCATTTGATCGTTTCGCGTCATCTTCATCACCCTCCACACTCACCACAAGAGACGAATCTACAAAACATAAAGTTAAAGAACAGTTTATAAATTTTGAACAAATTATTTTGTATATTATTTATTGGTTCATACCATAAGCGTCTCTATAGGCAGTAGCTTTGGCATAGAGAACATATAAAGGTGACGCCAGTAATGCTGCTTTCTTGTGCTCCTGCCTAACTTTGTCCAACGGAAGACCAAGGCTATCCTGTAAAGGCTTGCTAGCCTATCGGCAAATTTTTATGGGGTTACACTGTTGCTATGAAATGCAAGGTTATGAAGGATTATGCTTGAAATAAAATATATTTACTTCTAGGATCAAACGTAGTTGTGGAGCCAGATTATCAAGTCTTGTCTGCTTAGATTCTATACCTGATGCTGCATTTTTTTTACTTTCTGTGAGTTCATCACACAGAGCTGCAAGTTGTTTTCGTTGAGTCAATTCCCATTCTAAACGTGCAAGTCTTAATTGATGTGGATCATTTTTGGTAATCTCCTGTTAAATGTAAAGTATCAATATTTAACTATATATTTATAACTATATCGTCAAATATCCAATGCTTACAGGTCTTGAAACATTTTCTGGTGCTTCCTTATAGAATTCTTCCTCAGGTACTAGTTCTATAGATTCATCTTTAGATCTACATAAAAATTTGTGAGTTATATCTTATGCACATCATTGTAAATTCAATAAAATATTATCATATGAAACATACTTGAATTGGAGGCATTTTACAACTTCTTTTTTTAGATGCATAACTTCATATAATAAATTTTGCAAATGAAGATGTCTACTATCGACACTACTTTTTGCTGATATAAGAGAATCTCTTGCAAATTTAGTTCTAAATTTCTCCATTCGATTAAGCTTTTTCAATTCGATAAATGCTAAAGCAGTAGTAACCTGAAGCTCATGTACATCACTTTTCACCTAAAATATATAATGTGTAATTAATTTTACAGAAATATATGGTCTAAGAAAATTATTAAAAATTTTACAAACACAATCGTCTCCACAGGCTTTCAGTTTTGCTATATTGCTCATAGCCTTGCGTATGATTTCACATGTTAACAAGAAACTCTCTGAATCCTTCTCAGAAGATCGTTCTTGAGCTTCTTTCTCCTCATAATTTATAATAGCCTAAAATAAAATAGTAATAATCCTACATTTTCAAATAATATTTCTCTTCTAATCAATGAATAAGTTACCTACCTTGTATATATCACCATCTTTCACAGTATTAGCCGCAGTACTCCCTATAGATTTTCTTCTTTTCTTTGAACTATCCGATTCATTTTCTTTGCCCATTATCTCTCACTAAGAAAATTAGTAAACGTCTCCGAAAATCTTAAATAATTTCAGAACCCAATTTATAGGTTACGTTCACCCGTAGCCGAAGCGCGCTTCTTCACGAGAGAGGGAAAAGATGAATGTAGTAGGCAAGTTAGATAACTATGTTATATATTTTAAATGATAGTAATAACCAAATTTGCTTAAGTCCTCCTTAGAATTGAATAATTTAAAAAAAGGAAGAATAAAAAATGTTCAACTATACGTACTTAAACAACAATTATTAATCAATCCAATACTCATATAATTTACCACACAAGCATACATAAGATATCATGACATAACACAATACATATAGTAAATTATTACAGACAATGCAACGGTAATCAACAAATAATAAATATAAATCAATTAAAAGTTTCTTTTATAAGAATGGTATATTCTAGGTCCTTATTCATAGCCAGAACTTGAGACGAAGCACAGTCTTAAGGCCGTAGATACAGTAATAATAACACATGGTAAAGGATGTTTTAAGATCGTACTTAAAACGAAGAGCTGACTTTAAATACGGACCATAGACACTATTATAAAGCCATTAATTAAATATCATCTCACAGGATCTAACAAAATGGTGCTTTTTAAAGCACATGTAATAACACCGATATATAATACTACATTGACACGAACAAGTGGAGAACTGGTCATCACACCTTAATTACCTCGTATCAATTATTAATAATTGTCGATATGGACGAATAAACCGTATCGCGTGGACAGAATAAGTTTTCCTAAGTGAGTAACTCTAATAACCTAAGTGAAGCAATATTTAACGAAGTTCCAGTATGTTTCTTCGACTACGCGTATCGTTTCCATAGATACCAGAAAGTATGGCCGTTCGCTTAACAGTTCAGGAGTGACGGCTGGCACGAGTAGCTGGAATCGAAACGTTTCTCAAGTACTTCTCCAGAGTTTCATTTGCAATTCAAACGTAAGTTCATTATACTAATTGAAAATTACTCACAAATAAATTTAATGAATATCGCTTGCTGTTTATCAGTATGATTCTTTTCTAATTTTTAAGTGTTCTGCGTGTTTCTGCCGTACTAGGTGTTTCCTTGCTCGTCTATAACCTGAAGCCACAATTAATAAGGAATGATAGTACTACTACGGTCGAAGAGAATGAATATAAGATTACCTTAGCTGTGGTAAATTGACGACCTCTTTGATGGTTATTGCACTTCACACTTCTAGAAATATTATCGGTTTATTTTGATATTAATATTATCACGATCTTCGTATACAGTATAGAAGGTCCTTGCGTAGAAACGAGATCATTTTTTAGGATCTTGAGAAAAATCCATAGAATCGCGTGCCTAAGTTGCCGAGAGTCGCTTTGTAGTCTCGACATGCAAACTTAAGAACATACTAATCTCCATATTGGCTCGATATAATCTGCCCTACTTCGCCAATATCTTGTATTTTATTTCACGCTTTTTATCCTAGGGTAAATGACAATTTATAGTTGACACTCGGAGTCTTTCCTTTTGGAGTAAAAAAGTGAAACTTATAATTTTTTTATTTGCACTCTTTTAGCTGAAATAGTTCTCTATTTCAATAATATTTTAAGAATTTAAAAATATCATATTTTTATCAAAATCATTTACATAAAATTATCTTTATACTATATCATTCGTAAATCCTACTACTAACTTAAGCATACAAACAATACTATATACCGTATTGACACATAGTTATCAGTAGTCTCAGCATGCAAACTTAAGAAAATGCTATATAAATACTTATCTAAAATTTATATATATATATATAAATAGTTCACTAGCAAGTATCCCGAATGTCGCACGAGCATCGTATCTACGGTAATAGTTGAATCAATACATTGTCTTCGACCCTGGTATCTAGCAATGCCACTGAAACTCGTGAATTATGTAATATCTTGGTCTTGGCCATAACGAAGCCTCTGACTTAAGAACTTACCTTAGGAATGATATATATAAAGTTAGTTTGAAGTCAACAAGGGGGAAACTCCCAGGTACAGTATCTAAAGTCATTAAACAGTATTGAACAAAAGGATCACAGGCAATGGGTAACTTGAATGAATTAGTATAGGTTCATCAACCTTAAAATTTATAGTTGAAAAGTTTCATCCTTGACCCAGCTTTTGGCCTATTATTTGAAATGCTGAAAGATTAATGACAAATCAATAAAATATATATTTAACACGGCACAAGTGGCACTCACGACCTTAGTCTTCTTAGCAATACTCCATCCAATAAATATTGTACCTATTGAAATAATTTGAAATTGAAATTGAAATTTGGTTCCTGGTTGGTACTAGTGATAAATCGTTTTTCCTTTTTATGCACAGCCATGTGAGAAGAAATAAGATTACGTATAATGGCGTCTGATGATGACTCCGTAATACTACGTTAATGATTCGTCGGAGAAGCAAGGATTTCTGATAGGATTGATCCTGTTAAATTGCCAAAAATTGAAAGCAGGATGAATCGGTATATAACAATGAATCAGCTAGGCGATGGTACCTTCGGTTCTGTCGTCCTTGGCGAACGTATTGATACAGGGGAGAAGGTGGCTATTAAGAGAATGAAACGAAAATACTATTCTTGGGAGGAAGCAATGAATCTACGTGAAGTTAAGGTTCGTTTAAACATAATGTTAAATTTCGAATTTAGGCAGAATGTGTAATGTAACGTAAATTTTGTTTAGTCTCTGAAGAAGCTGAGTCACGCCAACGTAGTAAAGTTAAAGGAGGTTATTAGAGAAAATGATGTTTTGTACTTTGTATTTGAATACATGAAGGAGAATCTTTATCAATTAATGAAGGACAGGTATTAAGAACATTTTGATATTTTCATTGCGGTATGAGATGCATATATCAATTATTATATTTTTTATTTATTACAGAGAAAAGCTATTTCCTGAACCTGTTATTAGAAATATGGTTTATCAAGTCTTGCAGGGTTTGGCATTTATGCATAAACACGGGTTTTTTCATCGCGACATGAAACCAGAAAATTTGTTATGCATGGGACCCGAACTTGTTAAAATAGCAGATTTTGGATTAGCAAGAGAAATACGATCACGGCCACCTTATACGGATTATGTTTCGACACGTTGGTACAGAGCACCGGAAGTATTACTGCATTCGACAACCTACAACAGTCCAATAGACATATGGGCGGTTGGATGTATAATGGCAGAACTCTATACATTTAGTCCACTATTTCCTGGGAAGAGCGAGATAGATGAGATCTTTAAGATCTGTTCTGTTATCGGTACTCCTGATAAGGACGATTGGCCAGAGGGTTATCAATTGGCGGCAGCGATGAATTTTAAATTTCCAAACTTCACGCGGACTTCCTTGAGCATTTTGATACCAAATGCTAGTCAGGAAGCTGTTATACTAATGGAGGATATGCTGCAGTGGAATCCAATAAAGAGACCCACAGCACAGCAATCGCTAAGGTACAGTTTTAAAGATATTTCACATATTTCTCAGAAGCAACGCCAACTCATACGGTTCTGCAGGTATCCATATTTTCAAGTGGGAGGACCGAGAGTAGTCAGTAGTAAGAAAATTGGCGTAGGATCTCAGAGAGAGATTCTAGCTAACAGAGTTAACATGCCATTACCACAACCTTCACCCCCGCCACCCCAACTTCCGGCAGTACCGGCCATGTCGCGGCAACCGATATCTTTGAACGACTACGACCAGGCAGACGTCATCGTCGGGGGGACAACTTTACGACCATATAGGGTATCGGAAATGGTACCGGTACAACCGCGAAAGCAGCCGGTGTTGCCGTTATTAAATCATAACGAACGTAAACGTGAAAATTCGGTGAAATGGGACGGCGATGGAATTAAGGATAGTCTCGAGGATGATTTTGCTAATCTCCTAGGGTAGGCATACTAATAAATTTCTTGTTTATACAGTGTAAGCATATTGAAGACAAAGTGACTTATTTTTTAGGAGTAAAATTATTCCGAACAATTCAAGTGGCAAGTACCCAGTCCATGACAGAGTATCTAAGGAGAATCGTGCCAATTGCAATGGTAACTATCCTAACATAGAGAATCAAAAACAATCAAATGCCAACTGGTCTCTGCCCAATTGGTACGAGCAAGCTCCTGCGAGAAACTGGCGCCAGTCTCAAACAAATTTGAAGAGTACGCGTAAAGTCTCAGCCAAGCAACATTATCTCAGCGTGGCTCGGTACGTCGCAGGCCAGAGCACAAATTTACCTTCCAGGTATCGATAACTTAGAAATCTTGTCCATGGAAATTAAAAGACCCTAACCCGCTCTTCTATACAGTATTACTTTCCATAACAGGAAATCCTGAAAAATTATTCAATGCATAACTTTATTATTTAACAGAAATGGCGACGGAGACTCTAATAGATCTGCTTTAAACCATTCCAACATCATAGTCAATGGTACGCGTGTACTTCCATCAGCAGCTCCAGACAAGTTGAATGGCTTCGCAGACTCTTTTTGGACTCCGCGAGAAACTGTGGATACTTTAAAAACAGCCAAACAACATTACATGACACGTAGTCGTTACGTATCCGAACCAAATGCCAGATTACCCTACGCCAGTGTCTATGGTATATACAACAAGGCTCTTTTAAACTACACCAATCAATATCAACATTTTCATCCAATAAGAATTTTTGGTACTACCTTTTGCAGAGACAAACGCAGCTACAAACAGGACCGCAGGATTACAGTCCAATCTATTCGGCGGTGTCCTAAAGACAAGGCCGACTGCTGGTCTACATGGACGTACAGATTGGGCTGCTAAATATCTTAAATGACCTCATGCAGAATCATTTTCCAATGGTAATTCATACATAGAAACAATCGACAATCGTCAATTCGCCAATGGCGACGCGTATCAAACTGTGATATAAATGTCCTGACGATGTGACCAAATACCTGATTATCCATCACATAGGATATACGTGGTTTTTACTATCATCATCAATTTGGATATCCAATGTTGGTTTATCTCTACGATCGTCATAGGACCTGTATAACATTTAACGAACCAGTATTTCCAAACGAATGAGAGTATGAATGAAACGAAATGAATGGTTAAGAGTGACTAAGAGAGTATAATCAAACTTATCGCATATTTAATATCTGTGTCAAATAATTCGAATTGGCTATATGTATTGCTAGTGTCCTTGAAGAGAGAAACTTAAAAGAGTACCCTCAAAGTTCCCTTTTCGGAAAAATTTATAACCAGCTGGTATTATTTTTATGTTAAAAATCCAAAAGACAGCCAATCGAATCGTAGTTCTAGTACGGAAGAGTAATGGTAGTGCCGATTACGTTGTAACAGTTGTATAAGATATTGCGCATATATATACATACATATATATTTATTATTTGTACATATTATAATAAGTTCAATGGGAAGCGATCGTGGATGTTTCTAAAAATAGTTAGTAATTTTTCTTTCCTTCGATTTCCTAAAAATTCGAAAATCTCATTCACAGACGACACTAACGCTAGGAGAATTTATTTTTTACTTTTCACAAACTCGTGCGTGTCGTCTGCAAGGAATGCAGAGTTCTAAAAAAACTTAACAAGACAAACAAAAAAATAGATGAAAAAAATCTTACTCCTTCCAAAAAATATTAAGTTTTATCATATTTCTCGCGATATCTCAAGGACCACTCGACGATCCTTTCCCACCGCACTTATTGTTAGACACAATGTTCAGAAATAGGGCATTGCGATGAAAAATATAATATACAATGAAAAGATTCTGTCTCGTTGTGGCGTTTTCTCTTTCCACGACACAATCCTCAACAAGCCATGCGTCCAGAAGACATTTTTGTTCTTTTTCCTTAATTAGAACACATCGCTCTGTATTTAATCGCCTCGAGATACATTGATTTTTTAGCCCTTACTGTATATTTATTTGTCTTTTACATAGGTTCCTTTAGCTCAATCTGTAACTAGCTACACTTTAAGTATTATTTATAGTTGTACATTGACAATGAGACGTCACAGGATTTTGCGGGATGGCATTAGGAAAATTTACCGGACAGTTTAGTATGGACCAACTTTTGATTATTCTTTAAATTGAGTAATATACGTTCATTCCCATTTCTGAAACTATTCTACTTGCGATTGTTTTAAACTTAAAAAAAAAGTTTGACATCAATTCGCGACTGTTTGAATCACTGATTATCTTCATTCCTTAATGAGGGGAGGATGCAATCTCAATTTAATCAGTGAATCATTTGAACAAACATATCCTGCATTTACGTATACGGCCATTTTGTTATAACATGAATTTATGCTTATGTTAAACATACAGAGTGACATATAAATGCTGCATGTAAACAGTGTTGATCTCTTGTCGCATACGCGTGCGATATTTTTAGATATGTATACATGTTTCTTTCATTTTCTTTTTTAAATGCGTTATACAGATGTGATGATAGATATTAGTTTTCGTAGTTAAACAATAATAACGAGCCATCTACTGTGATAAGATTTGATCGGCAAATTGATAACGGATACAGACTATACAGAAGTATATGATCTTTTATGGCAATATTTGGATGTTTCTGAATTTTACTTCCTTCCATTTTCTAAACGTACGCCAGTTCTTGCTTTCGTAATTGATATTATGAAATTTCATTATATCCTTCCGTAACTTCGATTTATGTGGATCGGGAACAGGTGATAAAAGGAAACTTAAATATTTGTTTTTAACGTGACACGGAAAACAGTTCCAGATCTGTAAAATATTTTCATCTATGCACAAATCTAAGATTGGCAATTAACGTAGGGTATAGAATACATAGATAGTAAATTTCATCTCGTAAATTTAATATACCTCAATGATCAGTCTAACGATATTGGATTCTTCGGTATTATTTACAGAATTTCGCAGTGGAGCTGCTAATGTGTTTCATATATAGGACTATCTAGCTAAAATATATTAGTTAAATTTTCATTGAATAGTCCTGTATATTACGGTTGTTTTAATTTTTAAGTTTTTTTATCTCATTGTCAGTCATTCTAATCCGGAGAATCCACGTGTTCAAAGGATAAATGATTTATGATTGAACATAGCAAATATTACTATATATAATAGCCAATTGATCTATACATAGTCGTAAAATTCGTATTTGATCTAATAATTCTGTCCGGATGATCATTTGTTGAATCGATACATATTTCTGTCATTGAGTGGCAAACGAATATTGCCCCGTACAGACTTCTTCATTAGCGATGGTTAATTATCGACAGAACATTACAGATCAATATACTCGAAAAAATGCAACTAATTGCAATCAGCATGATTGCTCTTAAAACCCTGACGCTCCGTTTTATGTGTGTGTTCAATCTGACATACGTTATCATACATTACCACAAAATACATCCTGATATATGATAACCATCAGTGCACTATATACTAATATGGTGATTAGAGTACTTAGCCTGTCTCAGACATCGGCAATTTTTTCATAACGAATCCAATAGGATATTCATAGATCAAACAAATCTTACAAATAGTACACAACAGCATAATCTTTAGCGGTAGAAGATCCATATACATTTTTTAAATATAATGATCAAAACAACTAATGACAGTTCAGAAAAATGAAATTAGGAAAAGATAAACATTGGAAGCCAAGGGCACGTCATGGAATCGAGTACACCATAAGTTCATAGAATTATTGAATGATCGTTCCATGATCTAAAAATTTACAAGGTCCTGAAAAGGAATCGCAATGACTGAGAAGCGCGTAGGGAACGTCAAGACACCAGATTCAACACAACACACAAACGCGCATACCCTAGTGCTGAAGTATCGTGTTGCTGATAGTCGTGGTTACATTACTAAGGACTTTAGGAATGGCGGTAGTTGTTGCTTTCATGATGCTACTGTTAAGAGGACCCACGGTACCGTTATACATGAAGGAAGTAGCCAAAGCAGTAGTCAATGCAGCAGCTGTTGTAGTTTTTAATTTTGGAATCCGCGCCACCTTCTCAATTGTAGGAACAGCCGTAGACATAACGCTTGTTAGCAGGATACTCAGAGTTGTATTGCCAATGGGAGTTGACGCTGTAGGTTTTCGAGGTTTTGGACAAATTTGTTTAGCTTGTATAGGTGGACCTAGGCAGGCATCCAACATATAAGCCAATAAGGACCCCACTGTTAATCCCATGGTATATGATAGAGTCATGATGTTTCCTAGAAAGTGAATTATGAGATCCTTTCATATGGCAAATGCATATATGTATTATATATATTACGTAGATTACGTTACTGTCCTCACCGGTAAGTTCTCGGTGCTCCTCGGGTACTTTACTGGGCGCCTGAATCATTGGGACGCTGCCTACTATTCCATTTGTCAGGCCGAGCAATAGTGAGAAGAGTAATGGGTATCCCTCACCAGATAGAACCGGTGCCTTCCTTGGAATGGCGCATAGTAGAAATAGAGGGATCAAGATTGCTCTGGCACCGGAAAAGTATAGTAACTGGGTTCGTGTCCATTCGTAAGGAATAGATGCCAACACCTAGTAAATTATTCAAATATTTTAAAGGATTTCTTATGATTTTAGATATTCAGATCATTGCTGTTGATATTACCTTTCCAAGCAAATCAGAGGCATTGAATGCAGCCATAAGAATTACTGGCATCCACGATGAGAATTTACAGGATATGATTTCTGATACTATACCAGGGTAGAGGCAGAGTGTCACGAAATATGCAACGCCAATACTCGCCATGTAGGGAAATATTAGTTTTGCAACTTCGAGTCTTGCAAATAGACCGCCTGAAAGAATGTTGTACATTATTAGGATACAATTACTTATTTATTTGTTTATTTATTTAGTTATTGGCCTTACGTTTAATTCCTGACCATGGCTTGCTGGCTTGGGAACTGTAACCAGCTCCACGCATTACTACGACATCTTCAACCTTATACGTTGGCCCTGCACTTCCTGGTGGATTTCCTGAAGGTGCACTAGGTTCGTAAACCGGGTTACTGAATGAGAATGCCGAGTACTGTGCAGTACCTATAGAAAAAATTTGATTTCAGATATCTTAAGATTAGAATTATAATAAAAAGCGTCGGAACATAATTTCAGACGTCCTTAAAATATTTATATACTAGAGTAATTATATACCATTAGTCGTATCAGCACTTCCACCAGCGGAATCGGTACCAAGAGGACTAGTTTGTATTTTCAATACGCCATACTGTCCTTTTGATGGATCTCCAACTTGATCCAGTGGATCCATCTGTCATCAAAGATAACAATGACAAGAATTCAAGATTTAGTAATGATTCTACGTACCAAACCGACGTCCTCAGTCGGTTCCAAAGTTATCCTATTCCTTTCCTGGCAAAGTGTTATGTAAAATTGCACAAAGTCCGTATTCCGTACAACTTGATGCAATACGAAGCACATGACGATCGTCATGATTGATAAAACAAAAAACATAGAAGTGTTTCCACGTTCGTCATCGACTAAGGACTTGGTTAGTATTCGATTAACCGAGACCCAAAATCCTGCGGCACCTGAAAAAAAAACAATATAATAATACAATCTTTATTTAAAATTATTAAAAATTTATTAACCAAATTAGGAACAATCAACTCACTCTCTCCAGTCATGACTGCTTGCGTATAACGACTAGGTAACATCGACGTATATCCATAGAAACTAGATTGTTGAACTGTAATAATGAAGAATAATTAATTAAAACTTTTTATTAAATCTTATTTCCTCTTTTAATGTGTACCTGTACATCCCAAGGACACAATGGCTACAGCAATTAAATTAATAGTGTATGATGTCGCCACTCCAAAGACTTCCCACCAGATTTCACAGATGACGACAAAGTTCAGGGTGACAAATGATACTAGGTACCCTGAAACGATAATATCAGGCAGATGAAATCATATTCTTAAAATTGAATTATTAATTAATATTATTCACTCACCAAACGTGATCCTAGTATTGAGCGACAGTGTCTCCACCAATATATTATTGGCGAAAACGGCAAAGAATGCCATCATGATATAAACGAGTGACATATCGAATATGACAGTTGTTCCAGGATATCTAGCTTGAAAGTAGTCCACAGCGATGACAAAGCTGTACAAATAAAAGGATCATTAAAATATATGTATCTACATAACAATATCAATCTATATTATTCCAGGACAGACCTGTTGTACGGTAAGAGGAATCCGACTCCAGCAAGTACAAGAGCCAAATAAATAAAATTACATTTATCCACTGGTGGTGATAAGTGAGTAAATCCATTAGTGAATTTGAATTCGTTCATGCCTCTAGCTTTGCCTAGCTGGACGTATCCTCTGCTCAAATTTTCATCCATATTGCAAGAATTGAACTTGTGATTCGTAAAATTTCTACGAGATGCGGTTCATTCTAAACGAATAGTTGATAGTCTATCTATGACACTGCACTTTTGATCTGCAGGACTTTTATCAGATATCACTCAGTTTATTTAGATGAACTTGAGTACTATCTAGGACTGGTATCTATCGTTAGTAGGACGATCTCACGACAACCCGGTGCAGCCGTACGACAGTCGTAAGTGGAATGCTGTGTTCCTCGACGAATTGTGCGGTGTGCGTCCAGCAAGCGCATGCTTTGAAAATTGCCGCATTGATTTCTGCGCCAACAGCTCCCACTCGAACGGGGCTTCTCCCTTAGCTTCGCGACGCTGACCCACCGACGCTTTGAACGTTTGCCCTATTCCCTAGTCAAATATTACATACCTATCACGGACTATGATAAATGCTTCAACTTTTTTATAACTAATTAATCGAAACTTACTTACATCAAATATATCTATATAATCTATCGTTATCCATTTACGACTTTCAGAGACCTCTGAGCATTTTATTTCTACAGAAAATCTTGAAAATGGTGGATATAAGACAGCAGTATCATCTTAGTCCTTTTAGACGAATTTATAATTATTCTTATGGTGAAAGTCATACACTTGAGGAAGGATATATATTATAGAAATTAAGTGTGAAATATATTTTTCTATCTATTTAGATAACGGTACGGTGCCATATGTGTAGTATCCAAATTTTGTATTGCATTAGATGAGAATGGATGATTATGGGCGCCGCTTGTTGAACCTGTGGAATTTAGATGCTTCAGTTTAACTTGTGTTATTCTGGTAGATATGTATGTATCTCATAAATTGACTTTGTCTCTTTTGAAAAAAAAAAAATACTTCAACGAGTATTGTCCAATAGACTTATCTATTCGTTCATGAGTCGGAGTGGTGGGGGGGATTCGCGCTTGCGCACCGGTACAACGTAGGCTTTTCGTGTATGAATCAGCTGATCATCGGATAGAGACGTCCGCCGAAAGTGTTGTCAGTTTTTCTTGAAATATATTCCAAGAAGATGTCGTTAAACACGGCGCACGCAAACGGTGGTGTTCTTATTCATTCTGGAGAATGGTAATATATTTTATACCTATAATTTCTCAATCTAGATTAATTAAAAATTTGTCTACTGTACTCGAATATTCTTGGCGTGACGTATCTCATAGTAAAGATGACAACGTAATAGATACTACGCTCAAGTGACGTTTATTTCAGCATTTACTGTTAAACATATTATGTTTCTAAGCGCTTAAAGAATCGGTTGAATTATAATTTTATATTTCGTTTTCAATTGTTTCTCTTTAGCATACTTCTCTTCTGCGACAATGTCACTATGGAGTTTCATGGACAGGACCAACCTCACTTCCTTGGGACTAAACGAGGGCGGTTATACTTAACAACTCATCGTATGATCTTTAATGCAAAGGATCCGAAAGAACAAATGCAGTCTTTCAGCTTTCCCTTTATCACACTAAGTGAAGTCGAGCTTGAACAGCCTATGTTCGGAGCTAATTATATCAAAGGCAAATGCCGTGCTCAACCGAATGGAAATTGGGTCGGGGAATGCAAATTTAAGTTGCACTTCAAGAGTGGTGGTGCTATTGAATTTGGACAGGCAATGCTCAGGGCAGCATCAATGGGTAAGATTATGATCGCACTTTATTAATAGATGTACTGTGTACGTAATGAGATAAGAAACAATTTATACAACATAAATTTAATTATTCTTTTATTTATAAGTCTATTTAATGAGTTTGATTATTAACTATGAATTTGATTGTTTTCAGCACAACGCAATGGTGGTGCTAGTTTCGATGCTCCACCACCATATACACCTCCAACTTCTAATTGGTATGCTGCACCTCCACCGGCATATCAGGCTGCTCCTACTGGATATTATGGATGGGTACCACCGACTAATGTGTTTCCTGAACAACCGCCAGGTTGAATACTCTTTTCATAATTCCTGATATCTAATCTATATCAATTGTACTGATTATATTTCGTTTTTGCAGCAAACAGTGTATATATGACTGATATGCCACCACCATATCCCGGTATCAACGCACCATATCAAGGATATGCTACAGGAGGAAATCCTCAACAGCAACAAGGAGCTTGGGGCGGCGCTGGGCAGCAACCTACCTGGGCACCACCACAACAAAACGGCGCTCCTGGATGGGCTAATCCTGGCTACAACGGACAACCAATGTCTCAAGCAGGTGCGTATCCAAATTACGGACCACCCACTTACAATGCTTATCCGCAAAATCCGCCGCCATATTCGGCCTATCCACAAGGTGGCCCATATGGGCAACCGGGTCCTTATTCACAACAACAGGGACCGTATGGTCCTTACCCACCTCAATATTAAGTGGAATCATATCACAATATATCCTGATAAAAGCAGTTAGTCACGCGAGAAAGAATTTGTATTGTCAGGACCGCGTTGCTGAATAATTTTGTTTTACTCAATATTAAAAACACTTTGCTAATCGTCAAATTTTAAATGATGTATAATGCTTAAATCTTCAATATAAAACAAAATGTATATATCGATTAATATTACGCTACCGTATTATATTTTGTTATACTCTTATAGTTTAACATTGTCGAACGTATTATTCGCACAAAGAAACATTAAACAATACTAATAAATATTCGATGCTGTTTTCATTTAAACCTATCAAACAATATTTATGTCTCAATATCGCGAGATAACTGTATCCTTTTATCTCCAAGATACGACACTTGCCACTAGCCGCTAGCAGGTAGAAGTCATTTCTCTTAACAATCCTAAATCTTTTGAATATTGCGCAAATGGAGATTTCATAACGTTTCTTTGGCTGACCTGCGGTAAGGTTGGCTTTCACCGAGCTCAGTTATTATCTCATAGTTTGCTCATAGGTTCCCTGAAACGATTCAGCCAGATGCTACCTTTATTTCGCCAACAGTATTACTTTTGACAGTCGTCGCGTTCAGTACAGTTCTAATCAGGCAATGTCGTGCGTGTGTGATCTCTGAACCGTGTTCTTAGTGATGTGCATTTTAGTTCTAGTATAAATCTAAATATGAAAGTGATAGAAACCTGATATGACACTCCGAGTGAAATACAATATCGTACACTTTGCTAGATTTAAAAAATAGCAGATATCAATTAACCAATGACTTTCACGTGTAATAACATACGTTTCACTACAGTGACGTACATAAGAAATTTTGTCGCATCAAAGATCAACGACCAGCAAGAAGAAAGTATATTGTAGTGTCAGTTGTCTTTAGTAAAAAGAATTATATTTAAAGAAAGTACGAGTATGCCTGAAGAACGAAATGTCGCCACTTCCAGAGTCGATCCTTGTGCGTGTTCTGGTAGTCATTTAATTGCGCAAGAAATTATTCAGCTGAATAATCACTTGTAAAATCCCAGCAAACATATCTTGTGACTGTCACATCTCAGTAATGCAAACTCTATGTTATTAATAATTACATAACTGTGAAAAAAGTGTTTGCTGGGACGTATCCTAATATTGCTCTACTTCATTTTCTCAATCTGCTGTAGATGCCAAAGCCGCCGAAGCTGCCCAAAGTGCATACTATGATCCGAACAAGCCTCAATGTGCATACGTACCGCCGCCTGCATATTACGTAAGTTTCTATCCCATTTCGTCATCACGTTATAACATTTTGCACCTTTAACATGGAGATTATATGTCACATTCTATTTTACGTTTACACACGACATTAGAGTCGATTAGCATAAAGTTTTTTTTGCGTACAGCAAGAAGAGAACCATAATATAAATTTTCAGGAGAGCCCGCCGAGTTTCCAACAGGCGACTGAGAAGAAGGACCAGTGAAGACAATTTGGGCCGACCTGGAAACGAGACTTTTTTTCTATAAAAAGTATTTGAAAAAAGCTTACCAAATAATTTCCAACTTGTTGTTATTTTCTATCTGTTTCGCGTCATTTGATATTTTTTGTCGCAAAATCTCACGCGCATTCCGATTAGAGGTAGATTGCCGTTGCAGCTGCGCAAATGTATTATTCAGCATTGATAAGTAATTTACACATTGCATATTTATTTTGACACATCTTCAAAGATAGACGTACGGAGACAGTGAGAAAAATGATAGTGATAGAGAGTGTGGAATGGTAGAAGAGAATCTCGTTATGGTTTCTCTTTTTATATTTCTCGAGAATTGAATCCTAAGGCCGTACGTAATTATATTGATGAAAATTATTCAGCCATGATCGTTAAGCTATATACGTGCAGCGCGCAAGCCTACGACTTGGTAAAAAGCCTTGTAAAATTCTGCAAGTATTTATCGTTACTTGTTATCTAGATTATATATTTGACTTTGTATTACAGAAGGTATTGCTGTTTCGCGTCTCATGCATTTCACTGTATGTATCGAAATAAAACACAGCATATAACAGCATATATATCGATCTATTATTTATTTTCAAAAATTATAAAATCGATTCTTAGGATTAAAAAAACAAAACATTTTTATTCAAAAACTAATGATAATTGGTATATAAATATTAATAATGTACAAAGAGCATGTTATATGTAGTGGCAAAAGTCCCGGATAAAATCAAAGGTCAACGATTTTGATTTTTTGTTTCCAAACGACACGTCGCGTCGTTTTGACCGTCAAAAGTGAAAACTTTGAGACGTCCAAAGTGCCAAGTCAATCCTGAACGGGATAGACGATTCAGTCATGTAAAAATGGAAATTTAGTGAAAGTATATCACTACCAAGAGATATTAGAATTAACAAAAAATATTTAAAAAAAAAAGGAAAAATTTTTCACTCGGCAGCGAGTAGCTTATTTCTAAATGGCACTCAGATAGAATGTCTCTAAAAAATTTCAACGCTTCTCGATGAAATTTTACTTCCGCTATTGGGAAATTTCGTAACGGTAAAACTTCGCGTAAAAAGACTCTTGCTGCACTCGTAAGACTTAGGCGTCTTTCACGCAAGGTCCAAGCAGGACCAATTAATGGTACAAATTGAATCACGTACAGCGCGTATAATATAAAAAATAGCACGTGTTCAAGAGAGTCCCAAAAATACATGGGTCTCTTTAAAATTACTTAAAATCTAGTACCTCGATTGTCCAAATAATCATGGACCTATCGAGGAAAATTCGTATGTACAATTTAGGGACGGCGTAAGTCTCTTTAGTGTAAAGAGAAAAAACATTCTAGCCATACTCCGAGGTGATGGTTAAACTGAGGTGTCCATTTTCGACGTAGGTACCGTGATACCATATTCTAGTGTCCAGTAGAAGGATGTCTCCGGAACCGACGGAGAAGTCGAACTTCCTGCAGACACGATCACACTCTGGAGTTGGAGCAACCGTCCACGTTTTGCTGCCGAGGATTTGAGCTTGCCACATGAGACGTGGAATGTAGTCAAGCTGTAACAGAGAAAGAGAGAGTCATATTCCTGGTATCGAAGAGGATTCATATACCTGGTGCAATTGTAAGATTATAAGATAATTGTACTCACGTGCATAACAGCACCCTGGTCATATCCCAGGAAGACGTAGTTGGTCTGTGGTATTTCTGCGTCATCAGGCAAAAAATGCGGCACTTGGTAGAACCTCTTCATTATCTCAAGGACCTGGGGATGGCAATTCTTCCAGCCAACGTACCAAGGATCCTCGCCAAGGTTTATTGCTCTACGTTCACTCATGGCAAAAACCTCACGGAGATTTGCGAAGTCGCTTTTGAAGTGAAGAAATTGACATTCCTCTTCAACCGATTCATAAGCCCCTTCGATACTCTCGTAAAGGCTTTTAAAGAAATGAAGACTAAAAACACGCTTAGCCGGCCAATGGCTAGCTGCACCCTGGACTACCATCGGTCGCGAGGAGTATGCATAACGCGAGAACTCTTCCTTGCTGATGTTCCTGAGATATAAAGCCGAATCGACACCTCGGCAGAAGTCGCAGTTAGACACTGGTCTTGTAAATTCCCAGGTCAGATAATTATTGGGGACTAGACAACGTGTACCCTGAGCATATCTCTGAATGAATTCGTAGAGCGAATCCTTCCCGAGTACTCCATAAAAAATTGGCACTAATAACAAAGCTGCCAATATCTTCTTGGAGTAGATGAAATGAGAGATATAAGCAATGCTTTCATGGGTCCTTTTAGTATTGGTAACGCTAATGGATCTTAAAGTGGACAATTCTCCACCCTGACCAAGGTATTCCTCATTGAGCACTAGGAAAGCCTTTTGAGTGACTTTAACACTTTTCTTTCTCTCTGTCATCTCGTGATTCATTACGCCAATTCTTATCTATCATCCTCATTACAGGAATAATTTGTTAGTTAGAAAAAAAAATAGAAAATCTAAAGACTCCTGATGTCTAGTATGAGATATAGTCTCCTCACAGTCATCATCATTGAGAAATTCACAACTGTTTTTCTTTTCTCTCTAGGCTTTCAGCTGATTTGTTATATTTCTTAGATATGCAATGATTAACACTCACACCTTGATAACACTTTTATTAGAATTGGCTTTGTGCAAGTTCTTGATAAAGTGATGAAATACATTGGCCGCTCGTCTAGTCGCAGTTTGAACTTTTAAAGAGGAAACTTTGAGCCATTATAAATTCTCTTATCATTCACTCGCGTTACCACTAAAACAATATATTTTACACGTTTTACAATTATAGATAATTTCTTACACTGCATCTATTATAAATAAGGTACGTACAGTGTAAGGTAATAAGAGATACATCTCTCTCCGTGCTATTCGTACACGTTCCCAATATAAACGCTGACTGAGAAACGTTTGAAAAATTCAATTTGTAAAATACGTGGCTCGCAGTGGAATAGATGCGTATCTTATGGAATATTCCAGTGACACGTAAACGACACCAAAATACAATTGAAACGCGTACAGAAAAGAATATACAATATAGTGAATAGAGCTAAGAATACCACTATAGTCTTATATACTACACCTTGCTGATCCCCGGTTATCTGCTATTGCCTTATTTACGTTTTACACAGAAAACAATTTAACTGGCCTTGAGCCACTTAGTATACATTTACACGAGAGCAGTGCTTATTATCGATCGTACGCTTAACTTTAAAGTAAACTTTCACCTTTCAATTTCATGAGATTTTCACTATGAACTATGCTCACTCTTTGATACATTTTCATTTCATTTACTTAAAGACTGTTAATCGCAAGAAGTCTATTGCCTGATTGAAATTTATCCTTATTATCAGTTGCATCTGAGTAAACTGATGCGATTTCACTGCTAGGATATTCCTGCACAGATCCAGACTGGTGACTGGCATCTGCTAGAATTCTTGAATGAGACTCGTTTAAGAGAGTCAGAATGGACCATACGTGCTTGTCTGTAATTCAACACCCTAATAAGGCATTTCCTGCATGTATACATATGCTCGACAGATGTGGGCGTCTTGGCAAGATGTAATGCTAGCATTGATGAAGTGGAAGAGCTTGATTTTCTTTTTCTTACATCTTTTTGTTATTGCCTAATTTTTTTCTTTTCTTCCTCCTCTTCTCTTCTTCCATACTGAAGGCTCGCATTGTTCGCTGAAGCGGGGAACGTATTTGGCTGTATGAGTCGTAAGTGAAATTGGACCAGTGCATTGATTTGTAATTCTTTATTTTATTATGAAATCACATAACGCAATATACAAGTCGTATTTAAAAGGACCTCCGAAAATGATTATTCCTTTTCTAATTCTTCGCTTTTTGTATATCTGATATCTTATCTCCTTTTTAAACTTTTTTCTACCCTTTTCCCACGCAAATGACTCTTCGATAACACGTCAGAGGTTGACAGGAATTTTTCATTTGTCATTTTAATATCTTTCCATAGAGTTATGTACTTAATGACGTTATAAAATCTAAAGGACAAGAGCACATTTTCTACGCATGATTTTTTACTCGATTTGTGCTTTTCATCATGATGAAATCATCACGTTTTTCGTTTATAAGCTGTAAAGCTGACTTAATTATTTGTTTTAACTCGAAAATTGAATTTTTGACTTCGCCTTATAACACATCGAGGCCACTGAGAAAATAGATAACTGATAATTACATTGTTTTATTTGGCGTGAAATTCGTTGTCACTTTACACGCAATTGCGTATGACGTCGCACGATCGCACGTACATATAAATACATACATAAATATATATATTCTCATGCAAACATATATTTACATATATATCTCTATCCATGTATATACATATACGTCACCGTTATTCTCTTTTTATCACAAAGCATTGACTAAAGATTTATCATCTATTCGTTACACTTCGCTTGCTCGCCTATTTTGGAAGATTCGAAGCCAAATCTGCGAGTTTTAATTGAATCTCTAATTTGTATTCATTTACCGCGATTTGAGGACGAGTAATAAATATCATTAAATGCAAAATCACGTCACGGCTTTGACGTAAGAATTAATACATGATGCTTAAGAATAGAGAAGGAGAGAGAGGGGGAGAGACAGCTTATACTTTGAAAATTATTATCATCTTTTAATCATGAAGTTTTTTTTCTTTTTTTTTTTTCAATTTATATTTCTAATAATCCATAATATTATCATTGAGTTTTTTTCACTGGATGGAACATTCAGATTTTTTTACGAGGTTTTAAATACTAATTACTACAGCCAGAAATAACTGTTGGCTCTCTTTGTACACGACCATTATAAAGATGCAAGAAAATTACACTCTCTCCCTCCTTCTTCATGTATTACAATTAATTCAGTTCCACATTTCATATTTGCTGTTCTTTTTCTTTTCTTTTTTTGAGAGTTGCAAAAAGCACCCTTTCTTTATGGGCATGTTTTTAGCACGATACCTTCGTATTGGAGCGTCAAAATAAAAATAATAAAATCGTTACAAGAAAAGGTTCGAAATGAATGAAACAAAGGGTTCGTAGAAAATGCTATTTGATAAAAAAATATCAGTTTATGAAGAACGATATTGACAAGATTATCTCTGTCATTAAATTTTACGTCGCAACGAATAAATTATTTTCATTAGGACTACTCGGCAGAACCTCCAATGCAAAATAAGTTATTACTTACTGTTAAAAATGCGTGACTAGCACAGTCGTTTGTGTCGATGTTCACACCCGCGTTTAACACTCTGTTTTGAAAAGAGATGATTGGTTCCTTTTACACAGACGATCAGAAGTACTGCCATTTTCCCAGGATAGCATCTTTGATGGCTGATATATACTGCGCAGGCACCCAGTATATCCAGTACCTAGAGGCTTCTGTCGTACCCAATTGTATACCCTATAAAATTAAAAATTAATGTTACTGTTGTGTCATTAAAAAATTGGACGTTTATTTTGAGTTGTATTCACCATAATGTGATACTCAGGATGGTCGTGGATAGGTTCACTAAGGACACCCTTTATCGAGTTCATAGGTATTTTATCAGTTCTTTCCTTTGTACCGATCCACAGCTGATCTTGTTCTAGTTTGAAAGTTAATCTGACTTTTCCACCAGATTTGTTCAACATTCCTGCCAGAGGAAAATCTGGTAGGGATTCCTAAAATAAGTTAAATCAAGGTTAGATGAAGTAAAGTTAATACTGTGGCAAAAAAAGAATATAAAGAAATCCAACCTTGCTTTCCAGTATGCCTGGCATAACATCCTCTGGGATTCCTTTGTCTAATACTTTGCGATGTATTTTCTGTCGAGATAATGGCTCCTTTCCAGCGGTGGCAGTAACGTCATCGCTAAGATCTGGTTTCGTCGGAATAGATACGGCCAGCACATCGTCCAACTTGGAGCCCACAATCATGACTTTGGCACCTTAACGGCGAATATTCGATAAAACGAGTGCAGCTTGATGCGCGCTATATATCTACATAAGCTAAGTGATTTATAAGGCTGCTGGAGGCACAGCAGCTGTTACCTTTTGTAACACTTAAACTTCTAAGTGTCTGATCATCTTTGGCTAATCCTTTGATCATCACTTTTTGCATCGCTTGAGGCACTGAAATGATGTTTTGAAGATGGGCCTTTAGCTCTCCAATGGTGCCATCGAGCGCAAAACTAACGTCGATTTTTTGCTTATTGTATATAACTTTAAAGTCTATAGTCTCTCGTGGCTGGTCCTTTGAGCTGGCTCCTGCAACAATCTCCTTCTCTTCTTTAGCATTCGTTGAGGGTTCGCTGATTACTACTTCTGGAAGGATCTCCTCAGCCTTAGAATTCGATGATTGTTCCAAACAGGGTGCTGAACCACGACAGTTCTCATTACTGTCGCCCTTTACTGCATCTAGATAACAAACGTTTACATATCCTAATTAAATATGAACCCTTCGATGCAGTTTTAATAATTCGAATTAATGATAATTGCACAAATGTTTTGGTGTACAAGAAAACGTGTTTCAAGATTATACAAATTAAGGTTAACATTATGAAGATCCATGGTAAAAAATGTATTTAAAAAATTATTAAAAACTCAATAATATTTGGGATGTCGACTATGGATTAATCATCTTACATTTCTAATATTATTTTATAAAATGCTCTGTGAAAAGAATCATTGTTGTCATTAGACTAGCCTGACTTGCACAGTTTAGACTAGATACATCCAAAATATCTACAAGATATATAATGTGCATATCCAATAAGATATCAACTGCAAGTCTAACGAGTAAAGAGACACAACGATTCGCCGATGATTTATCATGAAAAATTAGAAAAGATCTTATCTAATGATATACACGTACCCACGTACTCCATGATGCACTCAGCTGAACTGGCTGATCTCTGCTACACTGCAGGGCGCGCTGCAAGTGAATTACCTGCATACGCAGAATTATCGAGATGACTTTCAAATTTTCAAAACCACCCGAGAAAATACGTATCGTCTTTTCCAATGACGCAGCTTAGTGATGAGAATACAGAGACGAATAGTCAGAAATACAGGATGGCTGAATTGAGATGAATCAAAGAAAATTATTAAAAATTATTAATTTTATCGATTACATTTCAATACGTTTCGAGAGTATCTTATAAAATGAATTAAAATAAGCAAGAATATACGATAGTAAACAAAAATGATTAGACAAATATATAGAATTTGAAATTTTTAATGAATTTAAACAAACTATATCTCACCGAAGAAATATAGAGCAATAAAATTAATTTTTTATTCTTATCTCATATTTGCATATAATACTTATGGCCTTCAGTGGCTCAATCGTGAACTTTTGTGAAATTACGAAAAATAAATGACTGTCATCTAATGACATGGTGAAGTCCAATGAAAGCAAATAAAATGATTGTGCAACAATTTTTCACTTTTCGTATATTCATTATAATGAAAGTCCATAATCGAGCCTCAAAAAATTTAGATATATCAAGCAAGTGTTTACCATAAACTTAGAAAAAGGAACAACTTGCATAACAATACTATGTGATTTTTCCAAATATCGCGGTGAGTCTACTGAAGTGACTAGAAAACCATAGCTATTCGCTAGCTCTAACGGAAGGTTTTGAGAATAGCCAATGGCTCAGTTTCAACCATGCAGAATTTTACCAGGATTTTACAGCCCATTGGTCAATTCCATTCAACTCCTACACATGATTGGTTAAATCTGTTTAAACTCTGCCCGGTTTCAATCGTCTTCAGAGAGTTCTAAATAGGTGTCCAATAGAGACTGTGCGCAATGGATTTGTGTGCCAATGGACATTACTCTACCGGCAGTCCCGAAGTAGGATTTTGTGATCATCGCCTCCGTCGATAAAGCGTATTCAGTCGTAGCCGAACTAAACGTGAACACGAACTTGTAGGTTGGCGGGCAGAGGTTCTCCGCTACTCACCGCTGGTTCACAAAGCAATCCTTAGAACGAGAACTATAGAACTTGTTAAGACCCATTGAAAAAGCCTACTAATGAAACATTTTTAAGAAAGTGTTTTTCATATATTTCATTTTTAAATACTACTAAATATTATTGAATCTTGATTTACTTTCAAAATTTATTCAAAATATAAAATCGAGGCTAAATCGAAACCTCGCAGAATATACGGAGTAGATAAAAATTGAATTGAAATTGTAGAATATCGAAAATAAATTACTGTTAAATTGAAATATTAATAAATTAGGTGTTTGGAACATTAAAATAATTAATTAAATCAATAAAGTAAAATATTAACATTTAGATATCGGAAATTCTGGTCAAGCATATTTAGAAGTACTGGAAGTTGCCTAAAATTGTGTGCGCGCAAATCCGTCGCGCAGGGCTCGGTTAGTGGGAGCAGGCGAAGAGTGGGGGGAGCGCTTGAG
>JASANN010000361.1:220410-254203 GCA_031762395.1 Calameuta pygmaea | reverse complement strand
CCGAGAGCATTGGCAAAACTGTATTAACCAACCCGAGAGCATAGTTTCTGACCAGGGTGGCGACCCGAAGGGAGCCGAAAACGAGAACGTTATCTTTACCGGTAGCCGGAGTCGCCTTGTGACCGTGATTCGAAAAATCACGTCGCAATGATTACACCAAAATTATATGTACCATGCTTTCTACATATAATATAAATTGCTTTTTTCCCAGATTCTACGTTTAATACTTACTGGAACTTTGCACAATAGTTCCATTGTATTTTTTTGGACGAGCTGCCTTTTCTGGCCACAGAAACGTTATCTTAGACCCGTCATATAAACTTGTTCCTTCTTCGCTAAAAACAATTGATTGCTCACTTACTATACAAAATGATGTATCGTCGCATTCAATTAAATATAACGTAGTAAGACTCATGATGATCCGATTAATTTCACGTGTTGTTTACAATTGTTATTGGATTGAATACTGTTAGATACGAAGGTAGATACATCCCTGGCCCTATATCATATGTATATATGCGCGCGCATCATGAGAGGAGAGAGCGAGTGTAAACAAGCGACAATGTGACTTGCAATGACTTGTCTTTTTATAGAAGCAAGTCGTGAAGTGTAGACGTGCCCCAATAAAGAACATCCCTATTAAAAACTCAACGTTTCGTTTCAATTCCCGGCTACATAATTCCAACAAATACAGTAAACAAGAGTAACATTTATTTTTACCTGGCCACATCTTCCGTCAATCGTTCATCGTTCATTGAATGAGAGCGGAGCGTGCACATAAATAATTGATATCGTTATCTTTTAGCAGTTTGACAGCAATATTTTAAATTGCATTTATTATCCAGTACAGATTATTATATTTATAACTGTATCGATCTCAAAGCTCGGGAAGAATACGATTTCCGTGGCCCCTTAATTTGGGTATTGGATCTTAGTCTATGGACCAAAATAAAGTGATTTTCAAGAATAAAAAAAATCAATTTCGCCTTAGTTTAGGAGATACGAACCCTTTTAGAGGTTATATTATTTTCAACATATAACGAAACAGATGATCGCTATGTGTGGATGTGTGCGTGTGCGTGTGCGTGGCGTGTGCGTGTGCGTGTGCGTGGCGTGTGCGTGTGCGTGTGCGTGTGCGTGAGCGTGCGTGCGTGCTTGTGCGTGCGTGCGTGTGTGTGTGTGTGCGCGCGCGCGCGCGTGCGCGTTTGTGTGTAGACCCCGCGGCTTATCACATTCGTACGCGTGTGCGTGTGTTTCTTTTCAGAAAAAATCCTCTAGAGTCTTGAGTTCGGGGGTCAGAAGAGTCGTTCGTTGACAATTCTTCCAATTCTTCGTCGATCGTTTGAAATTTTGTACGTTTCCAAGGAACCAAGTCTTTCAATCCTTGTGATTCCACGGTGGGTGGACCAATTTCCCACAATTGCAATCCCGTCTGTTTGACACCATGGATAATTCCCGGATAAACCCGTTTTATATCAAGGAGGAATTGCATTATTTGTGAACCTATGTCGTCTTTATATTTTTGTTTCCAAGATTTGTTGTCGATAGTAATAAAGTGCCATGTACTGGTGGAGCATCTGCGGCTTGCGACAAAGTATGGTACGTTTCAGAAGTTTGTTTTCATTCTCAAGGTCGTTGATAGTATTAGAGGAATCTTCTTTGTTGACGTACTCACCGATACTATGGTTCGTTGTCAAATGAACCGTACTCTCGCCAATAATTTTCTCTACGCCAACGTATTGCTTCGCACTATCAATGCAAAGTGCCGTATCCTTGGCAATATATTTCTTGATGTATGGCCATAGGTCTGCCTTACTCTTTGAATTCACTTGGAAGAATAATCCGACTTAATCTTCTTTACAGTATAACCGTAAGACTGTTATAGTCATTTGGTTCGTAATTCTTCCGCGATGATACTTCCTTTTTGTGAGGAACGTTTTGTCGATTTGTACCGTTTTTCCCTCACCACTAAGACACATCTCATCGTTGGAAGCTATGACCTCGGCTATTTCCCGACAATAATTGTAATTGTCGATAATTGTTGATCGGCTAAGCTCGTAATCATCTCTGTGTCGTCGCAACCCAAGCAAGTGCTGATGCAGATCCGATACTTTCATTTTTGTTACAAAACATATGATAATGAAAAGTACATCGCAGATTTTTATTCGGCAATTTGTCCCGTCAAAAAATGCACCAGAGCATGAATTTTCTGATTTCCGACAATGCTTCGCACCTTTTTTCTTTGCACCTGTAGTCGAACACCGCCATATCCAGCCCAATTTCTTGTCCCGTTGTGACTCGACTTTCATCGGCATACCACAGCACATCGGAGGTTGTGATGATCCGGAAAAGATTAGCCCAATTTCCTCAGAGAAGAGGATAGCTTTCTCATCATTTTCAATGATGTTATGAAAAGAATAGGCAAACGAAAAATTATCAAGCTTGGGATGTAAGTTAGAATGTTGTGATGTCATTGTGTTAAAGAGCAAATGTTAGAGCGAATGTATTGTGCATTGGCCAAATTTTCGAGTATATGGTTTAATGACAGGGAGTGAAATTTTGAACGAATGTTGTACCTGAAGTTATCACCTTTACCCGTTCATTAAAAATTTGTATTCGCGCTACGGAAATTACTTTGTGATGGAGAGTTGGCCGTGTGTATGTTACCGTGAAAGATCAAAATTGGAGAATGTCGACTTTCACCGGTGAATGTCAACATTCACTTAGTTCCTTGGTGTATGTCCGAAATATTTGTTAAATGTCCTTATTTCTGACTTACACCGGTAAATGTCGACATTTACATTGAACATGTCGGAGATTTATATTTTCTTCTCCGTAATTCAGTCGCTATAAACTTCACAAGGGTGACGTAATTTTTGCGTGACAGACGGAATTGTGATGGGCTAAGAAATGGCCACGACAGGTTAAAGTAGGTTAGAACTAGAGCGCCACATGTCCCAAGATTTAGTTTTTTTTTTAAAAACACATTCGCTTACCGGCGTTTAAGATCAAATATTTCATTACATTGCTGTACATACATACATACGAGTTCGCATAGAGTCGCCGTAGGAGTCCGCACGCTCGTTCGATAGCTCCATGGCAAGGCAACTTATGCGACAAAGAAACAAAAGAAATCCCTTTTTGCTGTGCCTAGTAAGATATATCCAGTGTTGGTGAACAAGAATATCGTACTCTATATCAAAAAGTCATCCTAGATTATTGCAAAACTGTTAGTGTTTGTGCAAAAAAGGGGGGGGGGGGCGCATTGTGGACGCAACCCTTCCTTTACGATGTGCATCATAGTAGGGGCTAACAATGAGATGGATAGTGAGGAGAACAGCATCTCACAAGATGTGAACATAAATATAAATCCCAATACATCGGAAATAAAGGAATATAACATGGCTACTAATATCAATAACATAGGAAAAATGAACGTCGTATATACTACGCCCGAGGATACGAGTGGCCAGACTACAACACGTGATAAACTGCTACCACAACGACAGCAATGGCCGAGCCTAGAATAAAATCCAAGTTCGAACATGTTGGAAAAAATATATAAAGGTGCGTTGAAGGAATTTAACAAACTACCATCGCCGATTGTGACAAATCTAAGCAGAAAAAGACCGCTAGCTAAAGTAAACAAGGAGAATGAAACATCAATATATGAAACATCTACGGATGAAGAATGGAAATAACCGAAAAGGACAATGAGGAATGTCAAGGAGCTAGAACGACGACGTGACAGCATGGATAACATCAGCATCCACGCAAACAGGTTTGCCCCGCTTAAAGGTGCGTCACATATGACAGCAACAATGGATGCAGACTACGCTAAGGATCTCAATACCAGGATTAACTACCACACAATGGCAGGCACTTCAAAGTAAACAGTAACTACAGATAGTCATATTATTACAAATAAGTCGGCAGATAAGGATGATACACGTTATAAGCCGCCTCTTATACACGTTTGTAGTATTAATTTCAATAGAATAGTAGACTTACTGAAGAGCAGCAATATTATGAGAAAAGACTTAATAATTAAGCAAGTAGATGCAACGAATCATACAGTATAAGTCCAAAATTTCATACACTATACAAATATTCTAGAATCCTTAAAAATAAATAAAGTCAGATTATACACGTCCACGCCAAAAGGCCATAAATATATATAAAAACTTAGTTTTAAAGGGCATCCACGGAGACTTCTCTGAACAAGATGTGGAGGATGAGATCAAAGATCTTAACCTACCAAATGTGATAGTACATAAAGTTTCTAAAATATCCTTTAATAAGAAAAATACTGATATACTTTCTAGTCCAATTAGAGAGCAATATCATAAATCAACAGCTCATACAGGTCAAAACATTAGCCTATCAAAAAGCCACATGGAGACCACTGAAAATAAAGGACATCTTCCAATGTACTAACTGCCAAAGAGTGTAGGTCATGCCAGCAGTAACTACTACCTAGGATACCGCTGTGTCAAATGCACAGAGACTCATAAACTAGCCCAATGTAAGTTACCAAAAAATAACAGATAAAAACACTCTATACTGTGTTAAATGCGAAAGATATGGTCACTCAAAGACTTACAAAGGTTGTTCATCTTTAAAATTTGCTAAAGAAACTAAAAGATCAACTAAGGAACAGCAAAAAAACAACAGACGACGCGGGTGAGCGAAATAGAAGCGTACGTAAATACGTTGAAAAGAAAGGAGATGCCTAGCTCAAATTATAAAAATCCACAACGCCAGCCAATTCACGCTAAAAACAGACCAGGTAATATTGTTCCACGCTATGTGGATATAAGCGAGATAAGTAGAGCCAACGCATGCAACAATATTGTGCCAAATAATAGAAAGCTATTTCCACAAGAGGAAAACCCATTAGAAATTGATGAATAACACACCTACTATAATAGACCTGACTTTAGTTGAAAGTAACAAAGATGTTTTACTTAACTCGTTTAAAATAGCTTCAATTAATATGAATTCACTCATATCTCTCCATGAAAGGTATGACTTACTCAACTTTGCACAAAAAAATAATCTAGATATTTTACTTGTATATGAATCTAAGCTTAGCCCACGTTATAAGGTACAGTTCTCAGAATGTAATCTAATCCGAACAGACAGGAACGCAAGCCTCAAAGGAGGTGACACAGCGATAATGATCAAAAAAAGCATCCCTTATAAACAGATCTATACTCCATCCTCAAAAATGAACTCAATACTTGAATACACGATAATTAGCGTAAAATTAAATTGACAAAAAATATAGATTATTGCCGTGTACACAAACAACAAAGACAATCCCTCCTTCATTCATGAGATTAACTGTTTGTTCTCTAAACTCCACATCGATTCACCTGAATATCTCTTATGTTATCACAGGTGGCCTGAACGCGAGACATACTGTATGGGGTGACAGAGTAATAAAGAAAAAAGGAGTAATGCTCAAAAAATGTATAGATATTAATGGGCTTCTCTATGGGGCCAAAATAGCCCCCCCCCCCCCTGTTCCGCTACATTGCCTAGTGCCAATTCGTATTTAGACCTTTGTATAATAGATTACAAAATAGAAATCACAGATATAGTAGATAACAAAGTTAAAAAAAAGACTACAATAGTGATCATAAAGCATTAATCTTAATCATTAGAATTTTGCACCCAATAAAACTAACAGATCCTGAATCTGATTACCACTACATGCATAAAAAGACTAATTGGAAAAAATTTACTATAGTATTAAAACAAAAATATAACTACGAGGTACCTGAAAATAAAAATCTCTCTATTGCAGAAATCAATGAACATCTCGAACCAATAGACACCACTATTCGAGAAATCATAAATAATACAGTACCTAAGTACAGGCCAAATGACAATGTTCTCAACTATGTTAATCAGAAAATCAGTTAATTACACAAATATAAATCATACATAGTTAGCTGCATCAACAAACAATGCAAAACTAAGAGATATTCAATCATAACGAAGGAGGACCCTTTAAAGATCATTATTGCCAGATTGAATGCTATGCTAAAATCGGAATACAGGAGCTCTTACACAAAATACTGGGAATCACAGATTAAAACCACTGATTAAAGAAAATCACATTCCTTCTTTCCTAAAATAAAAAAGTGGTTTAAGTCCAGAGAACATATATAGATCACACTATATATAGATTCGCTTCCAGTAAATAATAAAAACACGGATATATTACCAAGCGCAGGCTGCGACATTTAACGAGATACTCAAAAATTATGATAAATGTTCAGTGAATTCCCCGTTAGATATATTAAACGTAATAGGAGCCTACTATGAATAAATTAATGCACCCAGATACACAAATCTAGGTAAGCCCCTTAAAGAAAAAGTAGATACTGTTGCAAATAACTTAATCGCATCGTTTAAACCAGAAAAAGGAAACAGTATAACCTATTATTAACTTCTCAGAAAAAAACTTGGTATCTGACCCTCTCCAGATTAACAATAGTGTAGAATTCCCCGACAGTACAAAAACAGTGCGAATTTGGTCTTGACAATATTACTTCAATTGTGCTCAAGCACCTACCTTGGAAAATGATGAAAGTCTATAGAATTTTATTTAATAATTATATTACTAACAAACATTTCCCAGACAGATGGAAGAAGGTCAAAAATCTTCCAATCCGTAAAAAAGACCTATTAGTCTCACTCCTACTATAAGCAAAGTGCTTGAAAAAATAGTAAATGTCAAGTCAAAAGACTCGGTCGAGTCTCGCGCCAAGTACAGGCAACCCGCCGTACGGGGCACGGCCCGCCGATACTCTTACTCGAAGCATCTCTTGTATGTACACTGAGCGTCATTAATGGTGTCCAGCTTGTAGACGCAGTGCGGTGAGGTAAGAGACGAGATTGGGTGATGCCTACTCACGTATCTTGGCCTGTGCGTGCAACGCAGCGAGCGCTATGGTGCGAGAGAGATGCCAATACCATCCCTGAGTCGCACCTAGGAGCTTGATGGGATATTAACACTAGATAGTCTGAGCAACAGCATAGGAGAAGAAGATGCCCCACCAAGCTCCCAAATGCGACTACACTATAAAAACGAAGCGTGTTGTCAAGTGTGTTGTTTCCTGTCCTTTGCGTGGTAGACACTTTTTACACGCTTGCAAGCGCGTTGTTTTTACGTATCATTACCATGCAAAAGTAACACGTATGTAAGTGTATAAAAAGTGACTGACGGCCCGCCGAGCCTTTTTACTCGAAGCATCTCTTGTACCTGTGTTTCGCCTCAAATATCTTATGAACGGCTATGTGTGAGAAAAAGTTATTGATACATTTACTATAGGAATCAAGGGATCTGAATCGATTGCCATCAAGTTCAATACGATTACTGTACGAGATCAGAGCGTATTCACATGGCGAGGGAGATGATTTTATTTCAGGTTCCCCGCCGCCGCCGTCGCCGTCATCGTCATCTTCGCACATCCAACTACTTTTTTACACGACAGATGGCGCTGACTGTTTTGCCTTCTTTACCTATTTTTACTCTGGATGGTGTTGGAAATTTACGAATACAGAACACAATCGAATACACTTTGTACATGAAGCTACCGTTCGCACCGAATTTCCAGTTAGTATAAGGTTGCTTTCACAATGGTACAGAGTTATGGGGTTATACGCAGTTGCAAAGCCAAAAAAAGTCATTTTTTACGATTTTTTTCTGAAAAGGCATTTTATTTGACAAATACAAGAAGTATTAATAAATGCAGTGGTAACTTTTAACTTTATTTCGGTATTTTTCATTTTTTAAAATATTGATATACACTGCTCCTGTAGACGGTCTCCTAGAGCTCCTCCAAAAAAAGGTGTCTGGCGGTGAGCAAAATATCTCTGGTTTGAATTATCTGAAATAAAAGAAACAGAGGATTCTATTAGTAGATAGATAAATCTAGGTATTGATCGAAGGAATAGACGAAATTTTGATTTTAGACAAAATGGCAGCTCCGAAAAGAAAAAATTCCAATTTTCGACCAAAATTTTTTCGTTAAATTGTTTAAAAAATGTATAAATAATTATCAGAAATCTTATTCCTTCGATCAATCCCTGAAGAATATATCTGAGAAGGTTGTGTTAAAATTTCAGACCGATTGGCTGAGTCGTTTTTGAGAAATCGTGTTCACCGACTTTGAAAACACCGTTTTGAAAAAACCGTATTCAAAGTTTCAAAAGACGTTTACACATCGTTACATTTTTTTTTCAACTTACATGGAGTCATCTATGCCAGGGCCATTAGATGAACCCTCTGCATCATCAGCAGCTTCTAATATTCTGAGTTGTCGTCTGCAAACCATTCTTCCCTCACGCGTGCTCCCATGCGCTCTCAAGTCAGATATCGTGACGCGCTCTGTATCCTCTTTTTCGGTATAGGCATGGGCATTGGGCCCAATTGATAGTCCCAGTGCACTCATATAATATAAAAGCCATATTCTACCTTCATTAAACATGCCGGCTGCGATGTAAGCTGCTATTTCCACTGTCTTTGTACCACAAGGAACAATTTTAGGAGTTATTTTCCATAGCAACTGATTATAGCTTTCGTTGTTGTTTTGCGTGAAACCACCAACACATATTTTGCTGCCTACTTTGTAACGCTCCGCACGTTCTTACAATTATGCGTGTATCTCCAAGAATATTTGCAGGATCGATTTGAAATTTTCAGAGAATATACTCAAATGTATGTACATTCCGAAAATGCAATAAAAAAATCAATTTTTTTACATTTCTAACTGCCCCTTATATGCTCTAACCCCTTAATATGCTCTATACATATAGAAAGTTGACACTGGTTTTAAGTTTGATTACTGGCATAATGAACGCAAATTTATATCAAGAATTGCACAGACCCGCCAAGTAGTACTCGATAAGGAATCACCTAAAGCTTTATTAATTATTAAATCACCATTAAATCATAATCAACTACGGGAAGTAGTAGTAATATGAAAAAGAGTAGCGAAAACGTTATAGGAAATTTTGAAAATACAATTAAAATAATGGGCCAGTGTTAGATCATATAATAGGAAAACATGTAGTGACTTATATACTTGGCTTCAGTAGTATGATTTCAGTGCTTTTTGTTAGAGGAACTCTGTACTTGGTGTAGTTTTTTACACGTAAGTGTTTTTTGGGGGGATATAGGGTTAACCAATTACACGTAAATTTAAATAAAATACGCGAACTTGAGTAGTTTATCCTGTCTAGAAGGATTCTCAGCAAATGAAGTACTAGGGGTGGACTGTGTCACTCAATTGTAGGGAAAATACGAAAATTGAATAGCTACATCGACCCCCTGAGTGTGATAAACTACGGCTTAGTTTCCAACGTGCAAAGTTTAAGCAGAGTTAAGCAGACCAATACGTCCCTTACGCCCAATACGAGGTCCCCTTAAAATGGAACTGACGTTGTAGCGTGAATACACATATGCGTAAATCTAGCCAATCAGAACAAAAAGGGTCCAGTGATCAGCCAATCGGTACAAAGAGATCCAGTGACGTTTTGTCCGGATGCGCAGAACCGCTAGTGGCTATACTTTGTGACGCTCCGAGCGTCCACTTGAAATCCCACTAGATGTCCCTCCTTGTTGGGTTCCGTTGGTAAAAAGTAGAAACTCACCTTGCGAATTTGAAAGGGTAATTACGAAATAAATATGAATATTAAGATAGAAACATGCATATATATAATCAACTGCAACTGCGATCTGCTCTGATCGATATATCGATTCTGTCAGAGTTATTCTTTTATAACTAAATTTCTCTGTAATAATATTTTCGATTAAACATATCCTATATTTGTCGTTTGAATAATTGTGGGTTTCGATATTGCTAAAACGTATACCCTCTACAGCCGGATTCCTGAACTATACCAAACATTGTCGCTATGTCACAACTTCGTCTATTTGTATCATGGTCAGGGCCACAGACCACTTATTGGTCAGGACCGTCCGGGCTTGGGTTCAGACGCGCGTTTGATGGGTGTGATTGGGCTCCTAATGTTAAACTAATTATTTAGTCTTCTGTCAATTATATGAGTCTTTATTGTGAGAACTCACTAATAAATTAATTAAACCAGTGTGCCGTACCATTTTTGATTGTATATTTATGAAGAAAATATATCGAATATCTGAAGAATTAAAGTATTATGTGCATCCTCACCAGTGACAAGCAGCGTACTACCAGCTTTTAATTTATTAATATGACATTGAGAATGGAAAACCAACTTGACAAATTGTCTAACGTATTGAAGTGTATGCGAAAATGTTTAGAGTGTGTGATATGGTAAGTTTTCCAGTGAAGCGTCATACTTATTCATTTAACATAGATGGACTATCAGAAATTTTGAGGTTAAAATAATCACGAATCATATATCATAAAAATGCACATCTGATTAGAAAAGTTATTTCATAAGCATATAGTGTTCAAATAGAATGAATTATTTTGTATAAAATAATTTCCCCTCCATGGAAAAAAAGGAAATGCAGTAGCATTTTCATAATTAATAACGTAAATGTTAAATTTGAAAGGAAGTATGTGGTACATCAAACAGTTTGGTAAAACTGCAGAATACGGTTCCTTCTTGAAGCGCTTCATTTAAAAAAACATTAATAAGCCATAGAACTTATACTTAAGTTTTATGGCTAATGTATATTTCATAGGTATAGCAATGTATATTAAAGAGTGGTAAACTATTTTTAATTCATGTCAATAAAATAAAGTAAGGACAATTAGACTGCAATGATTATCATATTCTACAATTGTGAACATGAAAAATTATGAATTTTGTAATGATAAAATGTTATGATTTATATGAATTATCTAGAATTAATTATTTTATTTGTTATTATTCCATATATTTTTTGTATTATTTTAATTTCTATGTTTATTATGATATTTAGTTTGGACACGATAACAGATCCAGTACAAACAAAATGTGGTCACTTGTTTTGTAACAATTGCATTATGGCTGTGGCAATAAATAAAGGTGCAGTGTGTCCACTTTGTAAAGAGGCTATTTCACGACGAAGCATTTTCATAGATACACAAGCAAAAGAACTCAGTGCAGGATTCGAAGCTCTCTTTGATGCGATACAAGCTGATACAGGAACTGATAGTAAGTAATGAAGCCTATAAAAAAGTAACTGTTTCACCTTCAAATAGTTTTTTCAACTTGTACAAAAATATTCTAATTAAATTCATAATATTCAATATATTCATTACAAAATAATTTGTAGTAGAAAATATTGTTTATGAAAGAAGGAAATTTAAAAATTTAATTTCTTTGGATTTGGTTGAAATTGGATGAATTGATGGGGTAACATAGACATGTAAGTATGAACCAGTTAAATCAACAGAACTCGCACAATTCAAAGCAACATCATTGGTCACTATGTCCATTTTCCATTAGAGCCAACAAACAACTAGGTTATTTGTTGATTTCTGTCGATTTCTTTTGAGTACTTGGAAAACCCCCAACAATAGATAAACGTATCATATTATTTCTTATTGCTGTAGTACATATTTTGTCAAATTAATTTTTAAATCACATTGTTTCAGAGAAGTTTGAGTATTTCTTTAAGGCTCCTTCAAACCCAGGTTAGCCATCTTGAATTATGATGTCATAAGCTAGAAAATTGATCTATTATAGAAACTAATTATTGTTTGAGACTGACCCTGGACTCATTCTTTTCCTTATATTAATTTTTACGATTTTTACTCTGTTTAAAGATTTTGAATATGAATATAACCTTGAATGTGGGGATGATCATATTTTAGTGTGTAATCTTGCGAATTTCGGCTAGCAGGATCCAGGTTCGCGTCCTGCTTCCAGTGGCATTCACCAATGGGTTTTTCGTAAAAGCCTTATTGAGTACTCATACATCATGGGGGGCCAACTTCATGGCGCCCCCCCATTTTTGAAAAAATGTAATTTTTTTGGCAGTTCTGATTAGATTAACAATAGTTCTATAGTTTCCAGTACTTTTCATCAATAGTTCCGCTCATTATCCGCTTGAAAATAAAGTTTGAAAAAATACATCAGCCGTTAAAAAATCATTTTCAAATAAATATTTAAAGAAATCAATTTATCGTATAAAATCCGATACTCCCAAAATATTGGATGGATTAATTAAGTCCAGGTATTCGTTTTGGAGAACTCTTTGAATACTATTCAGAACTCTCATCAGAACTCCCGGAACTCTTATTTTATTTTTTTTCCAAATCTACCCTACTTGCTACCAATATTTTGACAAGCAATGACAGGTGACAGGTAATGACATTTCACGTATGAAAATATCGGCGGGACAATTGTTTTTTTCACGTAAGCCGTTACGGTGCACGGAACGGGAGAGTCGCGGCATGTTTGATGTTCCGTTCCGTGATCCGTAAACTACGAAGACCCTAGCTACCGTGTTCCGTACCGTTGCTATCTACGAGAAGTAGCCAAAATCGTAGAGATTTAGTAAACGGTCGGTTTTAAAAACGATTTTTTCTTTCTTAATTGGAGGATCCGATGGAATTTTGCAAAAATACAATTGAATACCGTGCCGTGTTACGTGTTCCGTGGCCCGTATTTCGTTGCATTGTAGAATAGTCTTTAGCGAATCGGTACGTAACATTTGGAGGTCCTCCATGGCCGCTTATTCAGGGCATCAGGCGATAGCTGGGTATCACATCCTTGACTTGGGTCAGGGGGTTCCTCCCGTGCCCTTAACCGTATCAAAACTATCTCTGCCCGCTCTACAGCCCTTTTCCCGTCTCCAGCGGGGCGCCGGTATCTCACTTGGGCTTCTGCCGGTCCGTGGAGACGTCTCCGTCGGGTACTCTCCTCTGCCGGGCAACTCGGTACGTCGAGACTATCTCCCCACGGCAGATTCGAGCACCTCGACCTCAACTAAACCATAACAAAATCTTCCGAGAGCATTGGCTTAAACTGTACTTAATCAACCTGAGAGCATAGTTTCTGAACAGAGTGGCGATTCGAAGGGAATCCGAAAGCGAGAACTTTATATGTATCGGTAACCGGCATAGCCTTGTGACTGTGAATCGAAAAATCACCGCACAGTTTGCTATAGAATTTAAGAATCTGTATCATGTTATTCCCTATTTAAAATAGATAGCACATGCCATTGAGAAAAATATTACCCAAGACAATATAAAATGGGAGAATTAGTAAATATCATTACAATGTTTTCAGTATTTGCTAGTAGAGTTTCGTTAGTTCATTTTCAATTTGAAAATTCAGTTCCTTCCAAGTGCTTGTCTGTTTACGGTGTGGTATCGATTTACTCAGATTTTTATATCATTTTGATTTGTTCCAATTCGAATGTTATTTTCTATAATCTTAATTTTATCCTCGGTCAACGTTGGCGAGACCGGGCTTAAATAACTAAAGTGATAATTAATAACATAATAATTAAGATCATTGCACAAATATAGTTCAGCCTAATAATAATGTGTATTGATGAAACATAAACAGTCTGATACAATTTCCTATGCATAAAAGGATTTAGTATTAAACGGAGTGACTACAAATCAGGACTAGAAATAATAAAAATTACTATTATAATTGAAAACTTATACCATTTTCTTTTTATACTATTATTTGCAATGTGGTAGAAAGTAAAATTGCTTTACTGGTCAACAAATAATTATTCTTGAAGTATAGTGTAGTTCAATATGCAAATCAGTACAATATAATATAATATAATAAAACTTTTCTCATTTATGTTGGACAGGAATATTGTTACTAAAGAACAAATAAAACCTACAATACACTAGTTTATTCTATATTATACTGGGACATGATAATTTACTATACTATCTTTTAGTTTAACCTCATACATATTAATTTATATGATGTGTTATCATGTTTTTTATCTGGAGTTCTTTTTACTAGACTAGATTATAATAATGTGTACTATAATTTTCAACACTGATTTTTAAATTTTTCCTCCACTTTCCTCAGTGCATGCGTGCGTGCGTGCGTATTTCTCGGATATCGTAGACACATGTAAAGCCTCGCGCGTGAGCGAAGCTTAGGTAGCTAGGACTTGAGAATATGGGTATTAACGAGTGCAGTATGTATACTTGAAACACGATTCCTACTGACGCGTATTAACGACACATTCTTGTAGTCGGCTCGGCTAATGTATTTTGGCTAATGCGAGTAAATATACAGAGGTTTGGCTCTATGAATTAATTCAGATAAGTGCTACTGACTAATTTTTGTCGCTTTAGGATGCCTTATCCAGATTTATTTAGTGACATTTAAGCACAGTTAATCGTCACTGATTCACATAAGCATACACTGACAGTTTGCATAGACTTAAGTACCATTTTTGAAATATTTCAATAGTTGGATCATTGAAATGATTAATAACCTCCTTCTACTATTGACTAACGGATAGGTGAAGTCAAGAAAATTAAGTAAGGTCCTCAGATTCTCCATCATTCTTTGGTAGGCCTCTTCTGTTTCCATATCCTATTTATAAATTTTTTTAAATTCCCAGAAATATCCTAACGGTCCTGTGAATTCTTTTAGGTACCCTAATACAGTTCAGAGAGTCATCCTGCTTTATTTCCTTCTGCCATTAATCATGTGTATTATGGTCCTGTGAATTCTTTTAGGTACCCTAATACAGTTCAGAGAGTCATCCTGCTTTATTTCCTTCTGCCATTAATTAAGAGATGGGTGAAAATAAGAAAACTGAAAAACCCAGGTCCTCAGATTCCGCAACTCTCGTTGACAACCCTCTCCTACGTCCTTGACGCACCGCTAAATTCCCAGTAATATCCTAACACTTCTGTGAATCCCTTTTAGATATCCTGAAACCATCCTGACAGTTATTGCAATCTGTTGTAAAAATAAATCTTAACTGATATTACATTTTGTCATTACAATATTAATATTAATTAATTATTTCAGTAACCTAACCATTGAAATATTTTAATAACCCCTTATTGCTATGCGCAGTTTCAGTGTGCGCCTATATGAATCGGTGAGCTGTGCCTAGCTGTCATTTTTTTGGAGAAAGCCACACTGCCGTGTCGGCCACTTCGGCCCAACTTCAGTTGAATACGTTTCTATTGAATAACTCTGTATAGTTAGATTAGTGCATAGCATTCGGTATGGCATGTTCGAGTTAATGTTGAGGAGCGTGTTTGGTCTCGCGGAATTTGCTGATAGGAGCATGCGATTGCATTGAGCGTCTCACTAACAGATAATAAGAAAAATTAGGTCTGGATGTAACAACTAATTCTAAAAGAAATTGCGTTTCAATGTAATTCAATGACACAATTCCACCAATGTTTATATTACAATATGAAAATAATTAGTAATTATATGTGACTTCATATAAAAATTATGTCATTTGAAATTATATGTTCATCCAGTTACGCAAAAGTAATTGGTAATGCATTTAACTTATAACCCTGTGGAGGTCGCGGCTGATCTGACAAATACAAACAAAACGTTTGTATGGGTTCCATTACATAAATAATTAATATTTTATTGTTTAATTTAATTACAATATTCTCATCTTTGTAGATGATCTACTGCAGTAATTTCACAGACAGAGACATACCTCATATTATTTATTGTTACAAGACAAAACTTTATTAAATTATAATCACGATGTGTCACATATGTTGTTTTATATCAACCGATTTGGATCCGTAGGAGCCTTCATAATGCTGCTTCATATAATTTATTAATTAATATATGTTTATATCTGCAGTTCGCAATCACGTGAGTAAGCCAGGAAATGAACGGGAGGGAATTCGAACGCCGTGTAAATCTCTGATCGAACAAAAAAACATCAGGATGAACGAAACCAAATCACATCTACTAGGCAATGCGAAGAAAAATAAAGCAGCAGCTGGACCCATCAATTTAAATGAATCGGCAAAACCTATAAAAGATTCTGAAAATATTCAAAATAACACTAGTCTTGAATCAAGCAGCGGTGATGATGTGGACCATATAAATAAAAACAAAAACTCTAATATTCCCAGTATTAAATATACGGAAATATTAAATGGCATTGATCATACTCATGAAGCTGCACCGAGAAAAAAGGTCGCAGCGTGGCTAGAGTCCATGGAGCGAGCTGAAGAATTGGAAACGATTGAAACTAAAGATAACAGTCGGAGAAATACCGATATGCCATCGAAACGGTGCCTGCCTTGTGGAACATATACTCTTGACCAATTAAACATAGAAGGAAATCCCTGTAAATCGAATAAGGATAAAATTATTTCTGATGAAAATAAAATATTGAGTTTTTCTTCTGCTGAGTCAGATGAATACAGTAAAAAAACAAATAACCTTTTAACAGTAAATATGGACGTAATCAACGGAACAGTTAAGTCTTTAAGTAAAGAAACTAATGTAATGTCTGGTAAAATTTCCGAAATAAGGGCAGATAAATTAGCCAATAAAAATCTGAAGTATAAAGGTGTACACTTGAGAGTGCAAGAAATTAACAAGAAGTTGCTTAATACTTCAGCAAATGATAGTTGGTCCCGGGTGATACAGTTTGGTAATCACAATAATACTGTGAATACAACAATATCTTCTTACAGTTATGCTAACAACCAGAGAATGAGCGAAAATACTTTATCAAAGTCAAGGGATACTTTAAGTGAAGATACTGAAGGAAGTAAAGTCATAGATGATGTAAGCAGTTTAAAAAGTTCAGACCGACACACCTTAAGTGGGGGTACGGATGGTTCGACTGTGATTATGAGTAATATTTCTTATACTCCAATTGTGTCATCAGGTGGTGCTGTCAAGACCACCAGTTATTCATTATCTAAAACGAATGTTAATAATAATGGTGGCTTGCATTCTTTCGAAAAAACAAATGCTGAACTCAAATTTATGTCACTGTCAAATTCTTATGTTAATCAACTTGAAATTTCCCCCACACAAAATGACCAACGTATTGATCCTGATGATAAAACGCATAATAATAGTTTAATAGACAGAGGTTTACAGTTGGTTTCAAAAGACATTAAATGTGTGTCCACAAAAAATATAACTGCTAAGGAGGCCTGTGTGAATGAATCTGATGTCTCCAATGAAGGAATGCCATTACTATCACCAATACCAAATTTCAGAGAACAACTCGTTCGACATTTTGGATCACCGAGTCGTATAGAGCGTGGACAGCAACCGGAATATGATTGTACTTTACAGGACGTTACCCTGGGTCCACCGAAATTAACGCCTGTAAAGGGAAGGAGTTTATCGCAACAAATGAATTTAAATGACGCAAAGAGTAATTCTAATGAATTTTTGGTAGAAAGCAATGCCTCACCTTTTTCGTCTTCGATTCCAAATATCGGGAATAAATTGTATCAAAAAGGAATCTTACATGATTCAAACAATCCAGATATCTCGAAAAATGTAGAAGCTTTTTCCACTTCAACGCCACATATTTCTGCAGGTTCAAGAAAGACGATCAATTTAGCAGTGAATCTTGAATATGCAGAAACGGTTGGAAAATATGAACATGGTAATTCCCAAAGTTCTAGTCATTCGACCAAAAGTACAGTAATCCGTAGTCAAAAATTTAGAGAGAAATTTAAATCTAAACGAATAACTACACAAAAGCAGAACGAGAATAATACCATTAAAAAATGTATCAGAAACATCCAGTTCTTTTATATGGGACATCTGAACTCCCGAATATTAAAAGCACAAATAACACCTTTCAATGACATTACAATTCAGAGTGGAACAGTTACTCATAGCCGTCAAACACAAACAATTCGAAGAATGTCAGAGTTAAATATGATTGAAGAGCAGAAATTAATAATTGAAAAACAAAGATTAATTATGGCAAAGCAGGAACGAAAAATAAAGAATCAGGAAATAATTATCAATAAACTAAGTAGTAAAATTCAAATTCCTTTAAAATCATCATCAGTGTCGCTTCAAGTTGGAACTACTACGAATGAAACATTTGGGCAAAATGAGACACAGAAACAAAATTCCTCTGCTTCAACGTCGACGAAAATGAAATCAATTAATGTCAGTTTTCATAGTCAATCCATTTTGATTCATTCAGATAGTGAAAATCAACGTGACAATACATGTATTGAACAAGAAAAAAATGTTCTGGAAACGAAAAATGTTTCGAAAAATGGAGGTACTAATTTTATTAACAGTCAAAAACGACAAAACTGTAGTATGGACGTGTGCTATGATTATGAAAAAAATATAAAAAAAGAACCTAGAGTAGCAGAAACTCTTTTGAACAATACTATAATTAAGCATAGCGATTTAAGTTGTGATTCACCAAGAACTCAACAATTGGCGGAAGAGCACGTCGCAGGCTCTGAAATTCCTAATACTAAGCTGAGTTATACAACCGATTATGAGACTACTGTGAAAGGGAGCATATCCCAAGAATCGAGACTTACTTATAAAAGGATAATAGCAAACGATAGCCCTAATGTAGATTCCGATCCATTAGAAGTGTCGTTGCCATCGAAAAATCCCGTTGACATTGAAACCTGTAGCAAAACTTACAATGGTTTTAAGTCAGAAAAGATCTTAAAGAACAATTTCAGTGATATGGTCATGGGCCATGAAGAAACATCATCAATAGATCGAAAAAGATCAACGTCAAGTTTAATACACGATGAGACGAATGTCGATGCGATTATGAATGATTGGTGTAGTAGCAGCAAATTATCTGGATTGGACAATAAAAAAAACAATAAGAATAATTGCAACAGGATGAGTAATATTAAACAAATTGAACGGTCTATTGACATGGCGTGGAAGAATAAAAAAATGTGTCAAGTAGACGACAGCGTTGATACGTGTGACGACAGAGAGACATCATTATTGACAAAAAAGGAAAACATTGCAACGTCGACTTACATTCGTTGTAACGAAAAGTTTACACCAAAAACGAACGGATCACACGAAGAAATCAGGACAAAAAAACGAAAATTAAGCGAAACAGAAGATTGCGTTAATGCTAAAGATTTCAAAGAACGCTTCTACAATGATATCGTGACGAAAGTTCGGGGAATTCAAAACTATTTTAGCGTTCCGGAAAAAGATTTAAACCGAACTGAGGTTACACCGACGAAGAACGTTATCGCGCCCGATTTGGCCAAATCGGGTGTTAAAAATGTTGAAGGAGTCATAGGTAATGCTATGTTGTCGTCGAACAGAGGTACCCCAAATTTTAAGGATCACATTATGGATTATCAGTCCCATGGCAAAATCGATACTCAAGATAGAATGGCGATGGAAGATAATTTCAACGAAGCAATGGCAAATGTGGATATTCAATTGTTGGCAGGCGTAACTATTGGAGGTGAACATGAGCAATCAACGACTTTTAAGACCAATACCAATCCGGCGCGTGAAACTAATATGCTAAAATTATGCCAATCCACCAATGCATCATTAGATTCTGAGGATATAGTTGAACGTGACTCGCCGACAAGTAGGAAACCTAATCAGACGAATTTTCACGTTGATTCATCAAGAGCCTCGAAGAAGTTCAAGGAATTTTTCAATCTATCACAGTTTCCCAATAACTCGAAAAAAGAAAATTGCAACGTCAATGCAACACAGGACAGAGTTTTGTCAACCATAGATCATATCCCAATTTTTCAGGACGAAAGTAAACAAAAGAGTTTAGTGCCTCCAAAATTAAAATCAAACCAATCGAAAACACAACGCGCTTGCGATACATCAATAAAAATAGCTGTACATAATAATGTTGCTTGTATTGAGGCAAATAGCAGTACAGCTTATCAAATTGAGGAGAAAAATATTAGCAATAGGAATGAGGCTGATAAGAAGATAGTAGATTGCCAATCGGTAACGTCGTTCACGATGCAAAATCAAGACAAAGGAGTTTATGATGAGTTGTTGCATCAACCTATTATTTGCGAACGTGGCTCATTGATGAATATTGCAGAAGAAATTATGATCTTCAAAAATACCCAGGATAAACTTTGTGGCAAAAGCAAATCAAAAATTGTCAAAGAAATGAAATCGCAAAACGCTAGTATGAGGACAAAGAAATCAGTTTCTATACATACTACTAATACAAAAAATTGCTCTTCTGCAGATTCTTGCAATAAGGTATAGCTGTTACCTTTTTTAGGATGACTAATCGTATAAAAATTGTATTTATAATATGAATTTTTAATCAACGTGGTACATTTTTTAGGAATATGACATACCATACAGCAAGGATGACGGTGTTGAAAAACCGCCTGAAAGCAAACTAAAAGTGTGAGTCAGTTTTATTTTATTGCTCTCTCTTTTAAACCGCACTGTTTGTTTTCTGTCATACAGTGTTCAAAAATTTTCAGATTTGTTGAGTAAGATATATCCGAGATGAAAAAGTATGCAATTAAACGTGTTTAAAACTTCGTTTAATTCAAAAAATTAAAAAGATTAGTGTTTTAATGAAAGGGTTAGTTAAGGAATTTGGAGCGGGTCATGGGTTAAACTCTGAGTTATCTAGTATACACTATCTAGTACAATGCTAATATATCCTTATCATTGAACTTTCCCACAGCAACATATAAGGTAGGTAAACGAAATGAATCGAAAAGGAAAGGTTATGCAGCACCACATATCATATGCTATAGTTAACCAAAAGTCCAGTCGGCAGGAGTCAAGTTATTGTTTAGATCCAAGTTTAATAATAGTAGCTCTACAACTATATTCAGACCGAACGCATCAACAGACGAGGGAATTATTAAGCTGGCGGTCCCCAAGACCTATTCGCAAAATAATATTTACAAATTTATAAAACCTTAATATTCTACAGAAATATAGATATATCGTACTCGATATGATACGGTAATACACTATACATATGTATACAATAACTCCACACAGAATATACAAGCAAAAAGATATTATACAGAATTTAGCGCTAACGAGTGCTAACGGATTCACGATACCCTTGCGCCGAGGAAACGATTTCGCGAGGAGTGGACTGTATAGGCGGTAACGCAAAACCAAAACTCGACCCATAAACGATATTAAATAGCACCGACCCTCCAGAGTGCCACCGATTAGCAATTCGCGGATACAATAATCATCGGGAATGCGTAAGGCATGAAACTGCGACACGGTCTATCTCTCATTAATGTAAATATGGCCAACTCACAAAAGCGTCACTTATCGCCTTTCTAGTCGCTCCAGGTATCCTCAAGACACAATCTCTTTGATACTCGATCTCTCAAGCGGTCGCAAAACGGCACGATAGATTATATAAATGAGACAAAACTAGAACAAAACAATACGAGATTATACAAAATTTACTAGACGAATACACATCTGTTTCTAGGCTCGGCCACTCCGTGAGTGACGTTACGAATTTGGAAAACCGGGAACCTTCCCAAGAGTCGCGCTGTAGTACATCCCATAGGCCAACCCGATTGGCGGACACATCGACTTCGCCAGAGCGCTCGCGATCTTCAATTCTTTTCTTCGAACCCGATAAAGTAGATCCTAGCATCTTTCGTCTTTGGGATGGCTGCAGTGATAATAATGAAATATCACCCGAAAATGGAACAAAATCTGATTATCTTTATTGAAGCTTTCTTACCTGTTCTATTTCACCTGGTGCACGTGTGTGATTGTGTAGGTGCAGGACACACTTACTGCAGGAGATATTCGATGTTGCCACCATTTTAAGCGAGACACAGCTCCAGCCGGTGTCGAAAGTTTCCAATAACAGACCGAAGAACTACAGGTGAAATGTTTGCAATCGCATCTCTGATGCGATTTTGTTCCATTTTCGTGTGATATTTCATAGCAAATCGATGAAAAAAAAAGCATAAAGTAAGTTATGGTTGAATTTGTCTCGATGAGACGCACAACTTGTGGGAGTTCAAAAATGTTGTTGCCATTTAAAAAAACTGGCTTTATGCTTGCAAGATAAAAGCGTAAGTAGTAGGAACATAAATTCTGTTTGCACTGATTTTCCCCCTTCGTACCCTACAACTTTCGTCTGACACGTTTTGCTGTCTCGCTCTTCCTTAAACAGATATTCAATCGTCCTGTTTCAAATGAGACACCCTGTATATACGTTTGCCAAAGAGATACTTTGGGAACGTGAAAAATAAAGGGGCGTTCATAATAGCAAACTAATGTTTTTCTTTAATCTAATACCTTGGGACATCACAGCATTGGAATTCTGACCTAATCTAGCCTAACGAAATAATATTTCTAAGCCCATGACAAATATTGGATGCCTAACATTGAAAAAATATAAACAATTTTGGTGTGACAGTCCGCTTTATGGTCCTCAAAACAGTCATTACGCTGGAAAATCTTTGTGGACAGTCCCCAAAACTGCCACTTGTCCCCAAAATAGGGACTTCGTAAATGAAATCGTCTCTAAAGTATTCCTTAGCAATAAGTATGTATATATTGTAACGAAATAAATAAATGATAAAGATAAAAAGTTAGAAAGTTACTGCAAGGTACAGCAAGATCTTTCGTTTACAATTGCTAATCACGCGGTCCGTCTGAAGCAGCTAACTTTTGCCTTACACGGCTGTTCCTCCCACTATGCAGCCATGACCTACAGAAACCCTTCGTTCTGATTGGTGCATCTTTAATGCTTCCCATTTAAAAACTATTGCGAATTTTGACAAACGGTTTGCGGGAGGGTACTCGGGAGACCTCCAGCCATCACCCACTGTCCGATGTTAAGATAATTCTAGGATATCCTGTATATATAGCATGACGTTACGCGCTAATCTCCCTGTTCGAAAAGGCTGAGCTGTCGTCTTTTTCGGTAGAGCATAGCTGTTGTTCCAAGACCGTCAGCCACAATTACAGTAAACACTCTAGGGTTTTATTTAAAAATGTAATTTTTTTTGCCTTCTTATTCGTTTCAAGCTTTCTTTAAAATATGTCACATGTAACCAACCGCATTCATACTGTCGAAAGCAAGAGGGAGCTCATAGACTAGCTACCCTGACACCAAAATAACTATTGATTACGGATAACAACTACTCTCAAAAGAGCTCCCGATAAGGGATCAAAAACCAGCTAGAACGCCATACCGATTGCTACTTGGGAGGTACGGAGACAAGAGAGACGCTGGTACCGCGACGCCGACTATAAAAGCGCGTGCGTGTTACCGATCGCGCTTTCTCAAGAGCTTCTCTCATCACCATGAAGAAGATAACTGCCGTAAAGAAAGCAGGCTATGAGAACCCGCGTATCCGCGAAAATACTAAGTTGGTGATGACGGGCAAGTACAAAGATGTTGCTACCTTGAGACGTTTGGCAACGGAGAGGACAATCCTGATCGGAATCGCTATTGTAGGGCTTGGTGGGATTGCCGCTCCGATTTCCGATCGGAAGGCTTACTAGGATGGATAGGGGTCTGCTTTACTAAGGAAAAGCTAGTTTGAGAAGCGAGCATTTCATTGTAATTGTTAGTGCTCGAAATCTATTGGGGAAAGTCGTCAACTGACTACGAATAATATAGAATTATCGATAATTACGTTTACCGATAAGCGGGTCGAGATCTAGAATTACAAAATAAATTTCGAATGGTGACGATAATTTGCTGAAAGCTAGATGTCACGAATGCTACTCTGTCTTGTCAAAGTTACAAACTCCCATGCATAATTTTAACGTCTCGGTTTAATTTACTGATCGAAAGGATCGTAATCAACGTAATTATCTTAAATCATATCATAGTATCTCATATAATATTATTTAACGCTATGTTGAATTATTCTTTCTGTTGATCTGGCTATATTTTTGTCTTTGTAATATTTATGGTAATGCTTCTCTAAGGGACCTTGATTGTGGATAGGAAGAATCTGTTTAGCTATTACTTCTTGATAGTAAAATGTACTACTTTTATTGTAATTCATATGGTAATTTATAAAGTATTTCGTTCTCTTTATCAGTGGATTGTCATTCTCTCTATTTATACTCTGCTCAATTTTACATCTGATATCATTTCTATTATAATTTTCACTGTATTATATATTTCGAAACTTATTTGCCTTGTTCCTTGCTAATAATTATCTTTATGTGATTTTCAATTTTGCGACCTCGATCTTGCCTTATAACAATTGTTAACGATATGACTGTATAATATCGTCGCGTACATGTCAGTATAATGAGTTACTAATTTTTTTGCAGATTCATTTATGGGATGGGGTTAACCTGTGGCCTTTTCACGATCTTTGCATCATATTTGTATCATTTCATGTAGTTTATATTTCGTTGGTATTATTTCATTCTATCTGGCTTTTTGCATGGTCCCGATTTCGGGCCTTTCCTTCGTAATATTGTTCTCATGCGAGAGATGCTTCTTCATGTAGTATTTTTCTCTAATTTTTGCTTTGTATCCCTTCATTCTCATTACCTTGCTTTATCATATTTGTTATTTTTTTTTTCGAATAGATCCTAATAAGAAAAGGTCACTGTTATTTTTTAATCTTGCTGTAGTTTTCGTTTTACCTCTATCTCTTTTCATTCATAATTTCCTTTTAAGGTCTTTCCCTCTATGTTGTTCCGTAACAGCTGAGTTAGCAAGTTAATCGCAAAGACGCCACCTTGTTTACGATAAACGGATATCCACAGGGATATTTGATGCCTATCATTTCTTTTTAGTTCTCCAATGTGACAACAGATATAATTTACATGAACGCATCCATTTATTGGGGCTTATCCATTCATTGGTGGAGTTACTCTAAATATTTTTATTTGAATAAAATTAAAAGCACCCTGTCACATTTACTAACATTATTTACATGAACCTATATTTTATTTCAGTTGGAAACAGGTTTTAAAATCATTGTATGTTTCCTTGTATTTTAAAATACTCATGAAAGCTTTTACATAAATTTACTTGAAGGATTGTAGAGCGATTTTCGACACGGAAGAGACCATAGACTGGATACCATCGCTTTTTGTATTAGTTTAGTAATTCTGATACTAACTGAATGATTTTAGTAATGCGCCTAGGGATTATATCATTAACTATTTTTCCAAGGTGACAAGATCTATTATTCTAATTATTTGTAATATTATTAATTTATTGAATTCAATAAACATAATTAGCTAGAGATTGGTATACTGACAGGAAACCCATCTGTATTATACAGTAGTAGACCGGTAAAAATCCTTCAAATAAAGAATCTGAAATTAAAAAAAAGCACATTTTAAAGTGATGACCTCAAAACTCTTTTTTTTAGGACTTCACGAAAGTATGTCCTGGATTTAACTTTTTTTTTCAATGTTTATCAGTAGTAGAAATGTTTTTGAATCCAAACTCAATATTCGAGGTCATTTCAATCATTCTCATATTCCAAACATTCGAGCTTATTTAATTAATTGTAAGTATTTCATTTGCATTATTTTCTTGCTCTATGACGTATGAGACTTTGTACGCTAATATGATTTAAACTTACCAAATAATCTTTGATTTGAGGAAACGCTCCAACTTTCTTAACGTTTGCTAATAGAAATGTTCTGACGACGAGGGTAGTAGGGACTTGTGAACTTGGATATTTGTTCTTTCGCTTCTAATTTATGGTGGCTACGTGATGAGTGAAGCAAGCTCTATATGCCTTTTGTATATTACATGATCAGTGCAATATTTCGTTAATAATTACGAACTTAAATAAATAAAATGAGACATTGCTAAAAGTTTTCATCTATGTTTAGAAAATAAGTAAAACATTAATTAACTGAGTTTTTGCATTTTCAGATGTACATATGCTCCAAACACAAGCTCTCCAGAAAGCTGGATGTCACTAAATTTGACACCAATTCCAAAAATAGTGAAAAAGCCATCGATAGCAACTCCAAATATGAACTGTGCAAAAGAACGACCAGTAGCATCATATAGTAATGCACTCTTGGCTTATGGTTCAAAGGTTTTAGAGACACCGAATCGTGGCAGCAGATTATTCATGCTGTATGAAAGTACACCAAATATCTCGCATACAGCTAGAAATAGTTGGGTAGTACCCGAAGCCCGTCTTAAAGAACGGAAATCTCAATTGAACCTAAGTACAGCAGGGACATTAACGTATGAAAAACCACCAATGTGCAAGTCAGCGTCTAAATTATGTTTCTTATGCACCACCTTAACCACCGAGCAAATTAAAAATGTGCAACGTTTTGCTAAACTAGTGGGTGCTGAATTTACTGATGTTTTTCATCCAGAAGTGACGCATGTTATTGTTGTAACAGACTCGGAAAATAATTCGATTCCCAGAACGTTGAAATATCTACAAGCTATTGCCCATAAGAAATGGGTGGTTTCATATTCATGGGTCTTGGACTCCCTGAAACAGGGAACTTTACTTGAAGAGGAGAAGTATGAACCTGTGGACGTGTTTTCTAGCGAGCCGGCCTCGAGAAAGTCGAGATTGCACCAGGATGCTCTTTTTGAAAGATTTGCATTTTTGTGTGTTGGACCATTTGAGGGCGCTACTGTTGAAAATTATGAGGTAAGACCAATCATTAGACACTATATTATTCTTGTTAATTGTTCACTAATTTGTGCATCCACGTAAATTTTGCAATACATCAATCCATAGTATGATATTGTTTATCAATTATGGATAGTAAAAACCTGGATATATGAGTACATTGAAATAGAATGTACATTTGTGCGTGTTGACATAAATATCGATACGCATGGATAGTTTTATAGAATTATTCCTTAAAAAATATTAAAGATATACTTAAAATATATTAAAAATTGTAAGTTGAATTTAAAAATGAACACAAAATATTGTCACTGTTTATACAGTAAGGCAATATCTATTAGGATATACCAGATATATCTTTGAGATATTGGTGTAGTAATTTTCATCCGACTCAGTATACTGTTTTTTATCGGAGGGTTAAATAGGAAAAGTACTTCTCTGATAGAAGACGTGTGTGCACGTGCATATGTGTGTAATATGTGGAAAAGCTTCCGAAGATTACACGTGTAAATTCTTAAAATAAGGGATATCATTTAGGTAACTTTAATCATATTTTGCAACAAGTGTGCAACTTTGAGCGGCAGTTGGAGACCACGAGATCGCTGATACGCTATCAAGATACTACCATTAGAGGTGCCTGAAAAGGCACTTTAGTACAAAAATACACGTCTTTCTCCGAGCTTGACTACAAATGCGCTTCTTTGTTTTCTCATGATCGCCTAATCGGATTCGCTAGATTTTTCTTTCTTGGGATGCTGGAAATATGGAAATTTCTTCATGGAAATTTTCCTCTGGGGTTGTAGTATAGCCAAAATTCCTCGAAATACTATAGTCTGTATAATATTTTTGCTACTTTGATAGTAACAATTTCTGTATATATAAAATTTCTTTTCATAACTTCAGTACATTTAATTTGACAATCTTTCGTATAAAATTTTCTCTATGTATTTCTACATATCAGTTATATCTTAAGGAAAAGGTACAATATAAATATTGAAATAATGTTGTGTTGTTTTTATTTGTCTATTTAGTTAACTATTTAATGAATATGAGAATACTTACTTAATACGTTTAGCTGGTATTCCTGCAGTGCATGGTAGTGTTTGTGATTATTAGGAATAGATGACACACTGAAACAGAACAATTTTTATTATTTAGGATCTTGTGCGTTGTACTGGAGGACATGTCGTTCAAACACTAGATGCGTTAGCAGCATCGAATCACCAGTGGAAATTGATTATAATTTCTGATGTTATTCATGACAACGAACTAATTGGTGAATGTTTATTCTTATTCACAATATTAATTTTATTTTTGTTTTGATATATATCTATAAAAATTTTGTTCTCATCCTATAGGTTGGTATCAAAGAACAAAAGCAGTACCAGTACTTAATGAATGGCTTTTAGAATGTATTAGTCAATATACAATAATCTCGCTTCACTCTTTTATTCGCGAATTAACATTCCAAGATCTTTTGGAACTAGGGTTTCCGCTGGAACTTGTTGAGCCTGAGGAAAGCGACGTGACTAATGATGCATCACCTTAAGATTAATAATTTCTGTTGTTAATTTTGATCGGTGAGTTTTTGTTGATGTCTTAAGAGCTTGTTAGTGAATTGTGCCATAATCTATTGTAATTCATTGCAAAGTTTGGATTGTGTCAGTTATATTTCATCTCATTTATTGTCATTATTATTTATAACATTTTTTAATTGTATTCTATTGTTAAGTTTCGTTAATTATTCAAATAAAAAGATACACTATAAGTTTACGCTATATAAATATTTCAGAGCTACTAACCATAATTTATTTATTATAATTTTTTCTAATAACTGTTTAGATATATTAAAGGATTCTATTTTACAGATTAATTAAATTGTGAAATTCTTGTGTATCAAGTACCTATAGTCCATTAATGAGTAAAATGTGTTTTTTTTGGCAGATGGCGAACAGTGGACTTCTTAGCAATTCATACATAATATTCCATACAATTCCGGAAGTATATGCTAAATAAAAAGATTTATTATATTTCAGTGTAAAACCATATATGTATATGCATACTTTGTAATAAAAAATTTATGCAACATTTTATGTTAGAAATTTCGTTGTTTTGTATATGTCATAAAAACACATTTTACTTATTAACCGCTTATAGTAATGAGTACTATATAAATCAGAAAAAATCGACTCATTTCTTTGATATCAAATGTTATGTACTGATTTAAGATGTAAATAAAATTGAAAATTGTTTGCGATTTATTTTTCTACTAATAAATAGCAAATAAATTATGTAAATATTTTATCCCTAATGATTAAAAACGTTATTGATGATAAGAAATTATTTGGAAAAGTTATATTATTTGTTGAAAGGTTTTAGATGTTAATTTGACATTTTGTTGAAAATTTCTGTAATCATATTAGTATCTATTAAGGGTCTATATCTACTTAGAGGCATGCAAAAATTTTCGAAATTCAGAATTTTTGTCTGAGAAACCATCTATAGATACATGTTGTGAAATCTTTTAAAAAAATTCGTCAAAAAGTATAAAAAAGAAAAAAGTATGGCCGCCGGCAGGTATTGCAATTTTTTTGCGACGTTCGTCGGTGGGCATTCTCTAGCTAAAATGGTTCATATGCAATTTAAAAACCAAGCGGGTTATTCGAGTTATCAATGAATATGAATCGTTTACGATTGTCGAGTTTTAAAATCATTTTTTTTTTTATAAAACGGCGACAAATTAAAACTTGAAAATAAAAAATCTATGAAAAAATCGTCATTTTTACGTAACTATTAAAAAATGAAGATCGATTTAAAGAAAGTGAGATCGTCAACGACCTCTTAATGTTTCTCATTGTATTTCATGTAAATTTGAAGACCATCGAGTGGTTCTCGAGATATGATGTCTACCGGCTTGGAAAACAATGTTTCGAGAAAAAGGCGTTTAAAGTTTGAAGTATGCTGCTGCTATTTTTATGTGAAGAATTTTTAATTTCATCTTTATTCGTCAATACCAGAGTCGTATGAGGCACCCTCAATAGCAATTGCAGCTTCATGGGAAGGAACTTGACTGCTTGTCCGGTTGACTGTTAACAGCTGTAGTTCAGTTAATTTTGGGAATATTTCAATGAATTTTTTTAAGAATGTAGCTAAAAAGTGATACTATTGTTGTGAGTCTAAAGGCTAGATCCATGGGGTTGACTACCTGAGTGGATATTCGAGAGTCGGGTAATTTTGGGATTCGTTGCCGAGTTAAAAGTTGGAACTTAAACTCTCGAAAACGAGTAGAAAACGACGCAACGCCACCCCTTATTTCCCCCCCTCTGCACCCCTCAGTATCCACATTAGTAACAGGTCGAGGATCGCAGCGATTGTAACTGATCCTCGAAGAACGTGCTTTACCTACTATAAGTTATAGATTATAATAATTAAGGGAAATCATTAGATCATACACGACATCTCACACTCTATCACGTTTCTGGAAATCACACCGACACTAGGACATTACAAGTGGGCGAACAGAAAGAAAGAGAAATTATGACGTACAAAGAACGAGGACGGCACGGGCAGTAATGCTGAACGGAATACCCAGAAATGAGGTGCTTAAGGAGCATTTTAGTATAGCACCGCGAAAACCGCGCTCGTCATCAGCTAACTTTCCCGTCGCCGGAAACGGGGGACAAGGACGAACAGACGTATGCATATAGACGACCCTCGCGAAGAGCACATTTTGATGACGAAGTTTCCGCGCGTGTTTCCCATAGGTCACCTGCCCGCAGGGAAGATGATCCATACCACGATAACAGAAATAGAACTCGGTACTCCAATGACCATTCTTATCGTCGGTACAGGAGTTCGGAACGCAATACGGAACGATCTGTGTCCTCGAGATGTAGCATTTTAAAAAAAAGATCACGCTACTCAGCAGTCACACCTTCCAGGCAGGGAACATGCATCTCCTTATGCGGAAACCAAATCGCGGAATGCACGTTTCCAGGAATCGAACGGTAGGCCAAATTACGAACAGCGACGATAGGACCCAAGCGGAAGATGAGACTCTCGCTATGCGGACAATAGACCTGTATATGCACCTAGGAATGAACACTACCGCTCAGATAGGTCCCCAACTTTTCGCGGATCCACCATCGCATCCATTGACATGAAACATTTAAACTTAAACGAGGCACGTCGTGCTAGCACAATAACGGGCCCAAAGACAACCCAGTGTCCAGACAGAGCCGTAAAATTCATGGAAGCAGCTCAGGTCCCCAGGATAATACTTCAACGTACGAATCACTTTTCATCTCCGTCCGAGGCCCCGAATTACGAAACAGATCGGGAAGATTCCTTGTGGATATTGGATCATCGTAGTACTTTCCTTACTAGACTCAAAAACCCTAATCGATGCTGAAGTATCGATTTGTTTCATCGAGATTGGAAATGCTCAAATTCACACATTGGGCACGGCCATAGTACATACTTTCGGAACACCAATCAAATTCCACGTTATCGACACAGAAATACCATTTTACAGAGAAGAAATACTCGGAGTAGATTTCTTAAAACAAGAAAAGGCCGATATATCATTCCATCACGACACGTTGGCCACTCAGAGTCATCCAATACGTCCGCGACCATACCTGAGAGGCACACCCGCGGCAATAAACACAGGAATCTACGCAGTCTCACTCTCGCGAGCCCGTTGTAGAACCCCTATCCCCATATTAGTTACCTCAACGGACATCAAAGAAGGATATCTTTCTCTGCTTGAATTCGAGGAAGGAATATACTTAGGCGATGCGGTAGCAACTAATCGCAGAGGAATTGCCATCGCATTAGCAATAAACACTCTCGCAGAGGACATTGAGATACACATCGGACCACAGAACTTATATCCGTATATTTTGATGGAGGAAGCCAGTTACACGTCGGAAGGCTATGTTAAAGAACAATTGATAACAGAACCTCGTGAGAAGCGAAGACGGAAGGTATTGAAACCATTACTACTAGAACATCTTAGTCCGGAAGAACGTGAGCATGTGGTAGAGATTGTTAAGGACCACCCAGATCAGTTAATAGAGAAACAAATAGGAATATTACTGAACAACATCACCAAGCTCTCGACCTCCCCGTATAACTCACCGTTGTAGATTGTACCTAAGAAACTAGGAGCAGACGAAAACAAACGTTGGCGTATGGTAATAGATTATCGAGAATTGAACGAAAAATTTTTGGGAGACGCCCATCCACTCCCTAAGATTACGGAAATCCTAGACTAACTAGGAGACGCAAAATATTTGTCCGTATTTGACTTGGTAGCGGATTCCTTCAGATCAAAGTCCGAGCGGAAGATAGACCAGAAACAGCATTCACTACTCTTCATGGACATTACGAATTTCTTCGGATGTCTTTTGGATTGAAGAATGCCCCCATGACATTTCTATGCCTAATGGACGCCGCGTTGACAGGACTTCAAGGGGCCGAATTTTTTTTGTTTACCTAGACGGCAATATAGTGTACTCCGCTTCATTTCAGAAACATTTTGTAAAGGTTAGAAGACTACTTAGTAGATTGCGCGAACTGAACCTTACGTTACAAACTGAAAAATGCGAGTTCCTGAGAACCGAAGTGATATACTTAGGACATACCATCTCTAGCGAAGGAGTCAAACCTGACCCCCGACTCATCCAACCCGTAAAGGAGTTTCCTACTTCCAAAAATGCAACGAACTGCAAACAATTTTCAGGCCTCACCGGTTATTACAAACGATTCATACAAAATTACTCGAAAAGAGCTAAACCCTTGACTGACCTACTGAAGAAAACGGCTAAATTCGAATGGGCTGACATACAGCCGAAGAGTTTCGAGAATCTACATGACGCGATATGTCAACAACCCATACTACAGTATCCCGACTTTACACAACCGTTCCTGCTAACCACGGACGTTTCAGGTTGCGCACTCGGTGCAGTATTGAGTCAGGGACTCATCGGACAAGACCTGCCCGTAGCATATGGCTGTGGTATATTCAACAGCGCAGAACTGAATTATTCAACGACGGAAAAAGAATGTTTAGCCATGCTATATGCAGTGAAAAAGTTTCGCCCTTACTTATATGGACGCGAATTCACGTTGGTTATGGACCATCGACCACTGGTGTGGTTACACTCGGTGAAAGACCCAACATTCAGACTGATGCGTTGAAGAATGAAGCTCGCGGAATACAAGTACCAGGTGGTGTACAAAACAGACAAAACAAATCTTAACGCCGATGGCTTATCAAGAACTGACTGTCTCTGGTAATCCTAAAAAAAGTAGCGGTAGACCTTCCAAAATTCCGACTAAAACCCAGGAAATTAACCCAACCGTTCAATCAAGCACCAACGCACCCTCCAAACGAGATAGAGGAAGACCCAAAATCTTACGATCTTCCGTGTCACCATCAGTCGAACCGATACCTGATACAGCGAGGACGAATCTTCCTTGAAAGACGACGACGTGGCTGGCTCTAACACAGAGTATCGCCCACCGATATACCAGCGAAGAAAGAGCATGCTACCCAGCCGAACGGAACTCATCAATAGATAGATAGATAGATATCCAAGTTATTCGATCTGGGGTTAATGCCCCGTAAACCGGTATACAGAAAGAAACAACAAAGAGTACAGATCAAATATAAGCATAGATAGGATAGGAGAAGTAGAGTTGATAATAAAAGTGAAAAGTAGAGCGGCATATAACAATGATAGATATTAAAGATAGGTAGATAACGATATTTTAATAAAGATAGATGGAATATGATAAGCATTATAAATAAAATAATCAAAAGGGCGCAGTTAACAATCCGTGCTCTCAACGACGAATAATATAAAAGAAACTTAACGTAAAATTTAAAGATAACAAGAAAAACATAGAGACTAGCTATTTTAGTAAACCGAAAACGAAAACAGCTGATCCGGCGGCGAGAAAGTGTAAACACTAAAAGTTTCGCGCCGGCGTGTCGGTAATCAAAAGGTAATCGTGCAGCCGCGACCGCAACGCGCATAGAGTGTCATAATTTCTGACCTCATACGGAAATGAGTTCCATAATAAAGCCGAGGAGACAGGAAAAGAATGTCTATACAACTACGTACGGTGACGATACACGAAGTAGAAGCAAGAGAGCTGTGATACTCACTTAGAAGTACCGACAACCGATATATTTGTATCTTCACGGATTCCCAATAGAGATCATTGTAATCGCTTCCCCTCTCACCTCGCCATACTCCATA
>JASANN010000361.1:197081-220310 GCA_031762395.1 Calameuta pygmaea | reverse complement strand
TGATGTTCTTTGTCTTGCATACGACGAAAAGTGCCATCTGTCCTTTCTGAACTATCAATATCAGGGTATACAGTTCGTCGTTATATTCTTTTTCCTCGTACCACACATCCTTCACAACTAGAGTATCCTCCAGAGCCTTTCGTCAGTTTCATGAACGATCGTTCTGGCGTATCGCATACATATAAAACACTGAATTCGTACCATAAAATCCGTTTCGGAAATTATAATTCCATCTCATGATAATACACTAATTTCTACGACAAAGGAGTTCAGAAATTCTGGCCTGTCATCGTTATCCCGAATTTCGACAATTTCATAGGGCATAGAGGTTGTTTGTAGAAATGTTTTTCAACTTTTCGGCAATTCTGGGAGTAGCCGCGCCCTTAAAATACACAATAGCTTATCTTATAGCAAGTGTGACTGAGAAATTTTGCATTGCGGAGCCCATTCTCGTATTTGCTCTTCCTCCGTTAAAACTTGATATTGTCGAACATCGTCGTGTTGTTGATTTGTTGCATCGGCATTATCATCGCCATTACTTTCTGCGATTAAACTTGTATCAGAAAGTTCATGCTCGTGCTCCGTCATATGCTGTTCAACAGAATTGTTCTCTGTCAGCTGTATCCTCACTTTTAGATTCTGTCTCTCGGCAAAAATCAGCTTCAACGAAAGAATCATGAGAATAGTTTCCATCTTTATCATTATCTGCAAAGTACAGTGAATAATAAAACAAAAAGTTCTGAGTTTTCATTTAAACGCATGAAATATATTAAGAAATGTGTATAGTACGCAAATCTAAATTTAAGATGTATGTTTATAACTGTACTATTTTCCAAAGATGTAATGTATTTGAAACACGGCGACAGATTTGGAAAATATATCAAGGGTTAATTTACTATACATATTGTATGTAATTATAGAAAGATAATTAGCCTAACAATGGAACAGCTGCTTCGGCTTGGCTTCGCAATTCACGTAGCAACTCTTGTTCTATTCGGCGGTATTGTTGAACACGATCTCGTGATTTTTTTTTCATGCGGTATTATCCGTTTTCTCATATTATGAATGATGTAACTGCAAAACCCCTTCAATTCAAGAATTGTGTTCAACTAATTATGATTCGCACCCTTTGCGAATCTCGCTCGCTCTGTTAGACTTATCAGAGCGGTCGGTAGGTCGGCGCCTGGTGCCGGCTTTGTTACCGCAAAATCGCGAGGAATTTTTCTTTGCGATTGTTCCGTCACAACGTGCGTCGTCGCTGATGGGCTAAGGCAGCGCGAGCGGTTGAAATGCATCGCTGACGTACCACGTTTGTTAATTTGTGTGTAAACATACCGGAATCACACTTAGAGATGGGCACGAAGCAGAAAAAAGTAATCCACGAGATATTGACTCCTGTAAATACAATATTAATTTAGAAACGTAATTATCACACTTTGCGCTGAGAAGGCTTAATGCCTGCAAAACTTCATCGCTTTTATCATAATATAAAAATCATTAAAATCAATAAAATAATATACAACTGAAAATATTAATTCAAGTGACGAAGAATCTGCGTGCTTTTAATGGTGATCATATAAGATGTACTTTATACGTATGTAATTTACGTATAAATTGATTTTATGCGTTAGACTCATCGCGGGATGAAGAGGATTATGAATTTCAGCTAGTCAAATTTACGGACAGTGCTCAGATCGACGCTATGGACATAGACATCGTGCCATTAAATTGGCTACTATGGGATTCTTCGAGGGAATCTTTGATGACGAAGTACCCACCATCACCATAAAAAAATGATTCATTCACACAAGTTCATAGCATTGTAAAGTGGAAGAAGGCCCCACTGGATACCTGGCTACGGTGGGCTGTAAAAATCAAAGGTGGTACAGATACTTATAAAGAAGCTCTACGTCGGTTGAAAAAATTAAAAACTGATGATATTGCGTGGACAACCGATGTTGAAAAACCTCAAGAGAAGGCAAAAGCAATCACAGAAAAAGTAACAAAAAAATCTGTCAAATATTTATTCCAGGTTCCAGAACTTCTGGATGATAAGAGTAGAGGAGAAAGCAAGCTTAATTCGTATTATAAATATGGACATTACTTCCGCACTTTAAAATAATACGGTCATGAATCGATTTCCAAGATTAAAATATCAGAGAGTGACAAGAGAGTTACTATTGTTTAAGCAATAAGTGAAAAATAATAAATATTATTACCTCATTCTTGTATTCATCAAATTTCAAATTCTGAAACTGAATTTTCGATTACTAATCATTATCTTTTGGTGCATTGTTATTTATTTTTTTCTGTGCACTCAACGCCTTAACTGGAGTTTGACCATACTACTTTAAATTATCGATTGTGAATTAATAAATACATAAACAACTGACAAAAATAAACAAATAATGATTATTTTTTCTTAGATTGAACATTTAATTGAATGATTTCACGTAATGTTTCGTTTTTATCACGTTTTTATTTTATATCAGACATGACAAGAAGCGAGAGTTCTTTGTCTTCTGATTCAAGTAGAGGACAAAACATGTGTTTCCGAAAAAAAAAAACAGAAAACGAGTTCATAATCGTTTAGTAAAAAACGTCTATTGGATGAAAAAGAGAACAAAAGTGAAGCAAGCTGCAAGGCAAAAGGAGCAAGCGCCTTAAATATATCCAGGAAGGTTTCACAGGAAATTTCCAAGAATTCCAGGAAAATTAGTCCTCGACCTGGCGCGTCATCTCAGCTTATCTTTGCTGCCAGCGCTTCAAGTGAGATTAATTTATTGGACAATAACCCCATTGATTGAGATAAACTCTTATCCTGATTTCCTAATAAGAAACTATTTATTAATGGCATAAAATGCGCCAAAATTATGTCTTCACTCGCTGGATAATTTAAATTATGTTGTTAACAATGCAACATCCTCTCACCAATCAAACGCAGAGCGTATTTTATTAAATGCGTTTGCGATTGAGTGGTCTTTTAACAATACCATTATTATTTATAATATCTTATACTATCATAGTCTCTCATCCGACAGATTTCGATAAATGCGTCAAAGCAGATGGTTCTGCGAAATATTCGGCAGGTACATTGTCTAATTGTTAAATTATACATTTACATCAGATTACTAACGATGATTTATCATGGATTTATTTTTTATCTAGACACGATGTTCTTAGCACGAATATTAACAGGACTTAGCATTGATATTCAAAATAACACAGCCGCTGTGAATACTTTGCATGATGCTGTGAAATCTAACTGTGGTGTCGACGTGACGTGATTGAAGATCGCGAATTTTGAGCAAGAGTCCAACTTAAACTTGCCTTTCTCGGCTATTGATGAATTTCACGAGTTCAACAAATCTCTGCAAGAAGACGATAGTTTATCTAAAAAGCTTGTGAGTCTTATAGTTTTGATTAACAACGAAAGCGATTTTGAAATACGAAAATTATTATCAAGAGACTTGATAGTACCTCAAATGATGCTGCTCTTTTTTCTAGGTTCATTCTCTATGACAGCTATTCGACCCACCGAATAATATGAATAAATCCGTCACGTCGATATTTCGCAAGTTTTTCACAAATGAGGCAATAATGAACTGTACAGTAAAGAGGCCGGTTCCCAATAAAACTTTGCTCAATGGCACTATGTTTTGCGATTGCATCATTGGTAATAGAACTTTCTATTATTCACAGTACATTTGACTATCATATATGAATTTACATATCAAAACAAACTAAAAAACAAAAGCTCAAAACTACAACATGGAACTTTTTTGAGGAATGAAAAAGAAGACAAAAAAATTGTTGTCAATAATTTGTATTTATGTCCTTGGGGAAGTTTCATGTTGTAGAGAAAGGTATTTTACAAATACAAATTAAATTTCAAGTAAAAATAATTATTCGTTCAAGAGTTATCAAATTCACAGTGTACTTCCGTACATTTTCAAATTTCTCCACAAATTTTTTTCGTGACATTCGCAATACATGAGGCCTTCAGAAACATTAATTTGAAAAAAATCAATTGTTTTTCATTTAAATAATCCTCTACTCCCTTAATTCGTAGATGCTCTCATTAACTATTACACCCAAGCAGACGGCACTCCGGTCAATACCGACGACGTTCTCAAAAGTTTGAGATGTGGTATTTCAAACGCGAAGGACTGGGAGAGACGCCGCCGACCAAGCGCTTCATGAAAGTCAAATATTTAAACATTGCATAATGATCATAATTTAGTAAATATGAAAACATTGCGTAATAAATCTAACTTGTTTACAATGGAATGATAGCATCGAAGCATTTTTTATTTTTAACTCATTATATTTCTCTCGAAATAGAACTTTTCACCAGATCGAGATCGAATAAGTCAACCGATTATATCCAAATAAGAATCTGTAAAGATATCTTACCAGGACCCCATCAGATCATCCGATGGGAATCCAATTTACAATCGTTACATATCCCTATTCGGATATGATTGGATGCCCGATCCGATCCCGAGTGGCAAATAGGGATTCTGACTGGAATTCAGTTGGATCCCGAAAACAATTTCTGCACGTGCAGGCGGTTAGGTCATTCGAAGGTCAACTTTGAATTTTTTTATGGAATGGTGCATTTTGTTTTCGGAAATTTAAACAATTTTGATTTCGAGTCTAAAAGTATTAGTACTCTAATGACACAAAGTTGAGAATCGATAAGATGATTCAAAAAATAAGAAACAATATCCATTCTCTATATTACCTGGGATCAACGACGTAAACAGTAATGTAAACAGCGCAATATAAATAAAGGAAGACTTATTATTACTTTAGAAAGGCTTTAGTAAATGAATGCTGAATTTTCATTAAAGTGTAATGTAGAGCACTGATGTTTTTTTTTCTTTCTATGTTTGAAATATCATGTCACCTATTAATTTTGGGTCATTCGTGTACTAGTAGATTTAGACCCGAAATTGAGAGCTTTTTTGATTTCCGGAAAAAACATAATACCATCCTATCAAAAAAAATCAAAGATGACCTTCAAATTCAATAGTGGCATCTTCTGTCACCCTCAAAACCCGACAACTTTAAAACATTTTTTGATACCACGCTCGTTTAAAAAAAAATCACCCCGATCACTATAAACGCCCCATTCGACAAAAGAGTTGCATTACAACTATAAAAAATGAGATGTAGATTACTGGAGGTAGATAAAAAGTGGAAATATGAAACTATCATCTGTTTAATCAAAGTTTAAAAAGCTTTTATCAACCCAATAGTTACTCTACTGGTTCCGTAATATCAACCAGGTTGGGACATATAAAGAAAAAGTAACTAAAATAGCTAAATACACTTTAATCAATTTTTTGGATGACTTCATTAATAAATTGCCTGTTCACGATAGTGATACACAGAGATGGGCCTTACGTGTACGAGACATTGTAGGAATGTCAGCCGACAGATTCAGAATATCTGAAATTTAGGTGAAAGAATTCAAGAATTGTCATCAAATTGTATCAAGACAGATTACCAAATATGTTACAAAAAATAATTATCAAATACTAAAATTGCAAAAAAAGCTGCTGGATTTATAAAAACAATGAAAATGCATATGAAAACCATTGGATCTGTTTTTTGTTTATGTGGAACATACCGTACCGACGTCGGAAAGATATGGAGCACGAGGCTGCTGAGCGCGGAAGTTGGTTTTGAAGCGACAAAAATCCGAAGAGTAGGTAATTGAAGAAAGGGACTCGTATAGAACTTTTGGGAACGAAAGGAAACGAGACTGACAATAGATAAAGTAGTATGGATTTAATACGTTGATCTAGTTTACTGGTAGTTTCTTTTCTCTCAAAATCTTAATAAAAATGTTGTCTAAACCTTTATTTTCCATACTTTTCTTTCTTTAAAATCTTTCTTACTCTATTATTTACTTTATCCTGTACAGAACGTAGGGAAAAAGTATGAAAGCAAAAGTAACGTTTGGTTCATAACAACAGGGACAAAAAAATGACTGGAATCGACATTAAAATTGAAAATGTCAACAGCACACAGTTACACTGTACAGCCTCTGATTTCTGCCAGTAATTTATTGCCTTCGAACTTAGGAAAATTAACGACTGTTCTCTTCAAGCGTTGGTTTCGAGAAGTATACAATCCAAACACTGGTAATCATCAGTTTTATCAATTCTTGCCGCAGCTAATATTCGACGGCACTTCATGAAATGTATATGCATAGAAAAGATGCAAAAATTCTAACTGATCCTACAGGAAATTTCTACATATTGATTATTCTATACATTACATACAAACTATTCTTGCAAGTACAACAGAAATAATACAGCCCCTGGATGTATATGGCTTCTGTACGTGGAAAAATTGTATAAAACACTTTTCCGATATAATGATATAATCATATAATATAATTATATAATGACGCCAATCTGCATTTAAAAGACAATATTGTGAAGTTACATTCTCTTACTCACAATCAGTTTTCTTCTTCCAGGTTCATTAATTTTTTTAAATATTCATGGTACAAAAATGACTATATAAATCACAAATAAATTCACCGGTGTTTGACAATTTAGTTTAATTGCATTTCTCTCACAATACACAAAACTGCGATGTTTGCGGTGAAGTAGCTGTCATAATATGTACATCTTGTAAAAAATCTCTGTGTTTTAAAGACTTTTTTTTACGACTATCATTGCTGCAAGAAATATAATCAGTATAACGTAGTATAAGCATTGTGTACATTTATTAAAGAAATCAATCATAAAATATGTTCAGTATTATAAAATGAGTTTTCTATGCATGTTTCGAATTTCAGCAATAAACTTAAATAAGGTTTCCATCTATTAAATGTAAAACATCGATAAAACCAAAAAACCCACGTGCAACAATTTTCAACCTTGTATATGTCTACAAGGACATTTACACTCGATCGTTAATCCTTAAAATATGCATTGAATAAATTACACAAAAGATGCGAATTATAAATAAACATTAATTATCTGATCACAGATGAATAATACGTGAAAAAAAATGTTTGCCATTGAAACCTATTTTCTATCTCACTCTTTTCGTGAGTATAGTACAAAAACGAAAAATCTGTTATTTTGGAGGGTGCTTTTCGGCGTTTGAGAATGAATTATTTTCTGGTAAATATTCAATTGTAATTCAATGATATACAGAGATACGAAAGAAGCAATATTGTTAAACGCATTATACATTTATATAGCGATACTAGCGAAGAAATTTCGTGTGATTTTCACCCCTTCAGTACGAGATATCGAAGAAACCAAAAAACATTTAACGAGTAATTTTTTATGCTTTATACTATATCTACAAAGCAACATTTCAAACCAACGAAAAACCTCTTATATATGCATAGAATAGTATATTTTTAAATAAAAAGTTAATAATTTATTCATTTATTAATAGTTGTCATGATAGATGTATAGAACAGAAAAATTTCAATAATTTTTCAATTTAAACCATTTTTCTATTTCGCCCTATTTACGAGTTATAATCAAAAAAGCTAATAAATTTGCAATTTTCAAGGGTGCATTTCACCCCTTAAAAGTGAGGTTTCGTCAAAACAAAAAAACATGTGCCAAATATTTTTACTGACTCTGCAATCCTGCAGTTTCATCAAAATCAGATGTTGAGACCTCGTGCAGTTTCCTTGCGAGTCTGAAAGTCGATTTAAAGGTCATAATGGTTCTACGTAAACTGAAATTGAACGTCTTTAACTGATATTCAAACAATGGCGAGGGCATAAATGCTACTCGTATAAATCCTACAAGTGTGTATCCGACATGTGCGTATCCTACATGTGCATACATATCCAGCACGTTTTAGATGCCACTTGGACGTATCCTATACGTTAAATATCTTAAACGTTATAAATGCGACTTGAAGAAATCCTACACGTGTAGTCAGGTTGCAGTATCCTATACGTTTGATCCGTTCCGAGTGGGACTCAATGTTACAGGCCGAACTCTGCATAGTTAATTCAACACACGTAGGATTTATTCAAGTCGCATATATAATATTTAAGATATTTCATATGTAAGATACGTCTAAGTGGCATCTAATACATCTAGGATTTATACGTGTAAGATTTATACCCTTTCAAAAAATGATTACAATGATATTGAATCCTATCCCGTTGTACCTTCTCCGATGCATCGAAGGAAACACTGCTTACTTGCTTTTCATGACACTTTTCCTTAATGTTACAGTTATTCAAACATTATTTTTGCTATTGAACTATAGTTTATTATTGTTAATCGGAGTATGGAGTTACAATTTTACTATAATTGGACCTAAAAATAGGTATTTATGTAAATTTATAAAGTAATGAAAACGTCAGTCTAGTAGACTATATGATGGCCTAAGTGTAAATAAATAGGCGTGACGACCTATGGATATTTAAAATGTTTATTTAACCAATTGAAGTTTTAATTAAATAAGGCTTTTATTTTTATTATTGTCGTCAAATTATATAAATCTGCAGACTTATACAATTATTGATAATTACAGTGTGTTGACATTTCGAAACATTGTGAATTTCAAGTTACGATAATAAGGTAATGGTCGAATTTTTAAAAATCCAGTCCACCATGATTACTCAAGGTTAAATTGGAAATGCTTTTTAAATGTATGTATGGAAGTATAAAATAATTGAATTTTATGGAAAAATAAGAACGCTGTCGCTTATGACATGATATGTATGATATAATACTGATTGAAATTGATATTTCTACAATTAATGGTAAAGGTGTAACTAACTTTTTAAAGTAATCTCTCAATAAAATACTTTAAGCCTAATAAGGAATAAACGTTAAGTGTGGATACACTGAAAAAAGAGTTCGTTTAGAATTATTGAAATTGACTTGTAGTAAACGAATCCTATATTTGGACATGAGCAAATAAGTATGTATAAGGTTACAAAAGATTTATTTATAGTAAATAAATAATTCATTTGTGATTTCATTTGCATAAATTAATTAAATTTATTTATTTATTCAGTTGTGTCGATTAATGATATAGTTACATCTAATAAATAAACTTAATTTATTTAATATATTATTTTATTGAATCTATTCGATGAACTAAAATTACTTTACTGCTATATCACAGTATTTATTTAGAGTAAAGTAGTCTTTTGTTCGTATGAAGCAAATGTGTCCAAATAAATGTCATATTTACAATAAATATTACGTTATATTTGTTTAGAGTCACTAAATTTATTTCTCTTAAATAAATAAACTCTTTTCTCGGTATATTTTAATGTAACTAAAAAACGACCTCATGTGCGTTTTACCTTTCATAATTAATTTTATATGTAAATAGGAATAAAAATATAATATATTAAAATTCGTGGAATAACTTTCGCAATTTTTCAATATTTTAATTCGTCTTAAGTGGTAGAAACAGGCAGTAGTGCGAGGAAAGAAAATAACATGAATGACATAAGTTTGTTTTTAATTCATATATATTTGTACTTTGTTCGAATACAAAGATACATGGTAAGAGAAAATCAATATCCTGACTCAGAACGTTAAACTCGAAGTACTGTGATACAGATAATATATCTGTGTAAAAACAGCGAGAATAAAAGTGTTTTGAAGCATGGAAGTAAAAAACCAGCGAGATAAACAGTCTGGCGACTGATAACAACATCTTTTGGCGATATACATTATATATAGTAGTTAAAAGTTTGTAGTGTAATGTAAATAGAATGGCGTTTAGGTGGAAATTAACATACATTTACTCTTCGAATATTTTACGCTCATATAAGTATATAAATGCATTTGAAATTTAGGCATTGTACATAGAAATATAAGCATGCTCACCGTATATGATGGTCGAGTCGTTGTCTAAGGAAAGTTCCGGAAGTCTGAATTTGAAGACTGCAATTGAACAGAACTAGAGTGACAACGGTAATGTTTAATATATTCGACACTTTCGGATTTTCTGTGCAGTTCACTAGAGAGCGAAATAAATTTCGCTCGCGTCGTGATATTTCATCAAACTGGGTATTAATGAGAAAATAAACGGTGCGTCACCACATCCACGTAGTGCATCGAATAGCGCATAGACGACTGGAACGCCGGGATTCTTCGGACCAGCAAGGGTTGCTCGCAGGGGCGGCGATGCGCATGCGCATGCATACGTATATGTATGTGACTATCTCGATTGATTGTGTGTGTTTTCGTGGATATAGTACAGGTTTATGGGTCACAAAGATCCAAGGTTCACCTGGGTACATTCTATTCCAGTCTTCACATGGGAAACGAACTATTATCGTAATATGGAATTGTTTTATGATGGTTACATCTGTGGCATCAAGTCAAAATGGTGCAAGTCATATTTCCTTGTACTTTAGATATATTGTTTTCTGAATCTCTGCTGCACAGAAATTATGCTAATTAAACTTTTGTAGACTAGTGCTGTTATTTCTGATATAATGTACAACGAAACCTGAATGCGCGTCAGCTTACATATTTAAATCTAAACGGAAGGAAACATAAGAATAAGAAATACATCTTACTGAGTTCCAATATATAATAGTATGAGCTCAATTTAAGTTATACTCCGTATCCTCCACAAAAATCACATTGAACCTATTACCGATATTATCGCTACTCGATCTCCACCCTCATTGTGGAGTGTGTAATAATGTAAGCACAAAATGCGCATTCTTTTTACAAAAAAAAAATATCTAACATAAAATGAAGGCTCATTGTAATTTTATGTAACTATTTGTTGATTTGACAGGATCCATGAACATGTTACGTCCGGATGAGAATCTTCGATCAAACTTCAGGTTTTTTTACCGTTATTTTATTCAATACAATCTATTATGTTATCTTTATTATATGCAATCAGCCTTTGTTATTCGTCAACCATTTCCATCCGATATACTTTTAACAAACCATTCTAATCCGCCGCCCTTCCAAACTCACGAATTCAACTCTTGAACATCATATTGACAATCTATTATAATAAATGTAAGTTATCTTATTTTACCTTTAAATTAAAATATTGTATTGAATCTGTTGCTACCCGTACTCGACGTTTCCGTATAATTTACTATCATCAATCCTCCTTCAATCCTTAAACCAACGCCTATCCTCGCTCAACAATCACGTAAATTCCTAATTCGTGGTCAAGTGTACTACATCGTACGTAGAATTTCCGTTTTATCTATCCCAAGATAGACCCTAAACAGGTCATTGTGATCATACTTCTGGCGTTGCACATTGCTTGTAAATATCCAACAGTAGAGTGGAGTGCATCGGGCTTCCCATTACTACTTTACCGAAGGCACGCGATCGTTTGTCGGCCGTAGTAAGTGTTTATAAATATACTTTGGTAAGATGAAGTTTACCGATCCTCCAACTGCTACTATACCGATTGCGTGCAACCGTCATCTGGATGTCACAAATACCTTTGCTGTCTTAATTCTGGCTATATAATGTATTAAATACATAACAATAGCAGTCTGTCAGACCAGTGGTATGGAGAAAGGGATCCATAATAATTCGTAAAATAGCCGTCATATGACAGGACAAGCGATTTCTTAATCCCCTCTTAGTTACTTCTCTTGCAAATTAAGTCTCCAACCGTGTAACTCTTCCCTTTTGTCTCGAGACACTGAGGAAGACGCACGTGTCACTTTTGGAGCACGACATGTAAGCTAACGCATTTAGTCAACTAATCATTTTGATTGATTCTTTCAAATCGATATTTTAGTAATTTTTCGATTTTATATCTTTAGACAGCTAAATTGCTGAGGCAATCGGGTTATTTATTTTAATAACCTAAATTATATACAATCACGTAGGGAAGGAGAACTTATGGACAATCTTAAATAATATACATTGAAGAAATGACCGTATTACCAACCCATGAAGAAAGGAAGAAATTTGACAGAGAATTGCTTGAATCCCGCAATACGAGAACTTAAACAAAAAGAGAATAACGGGAGTGACACAGCTAATAAAGATTATTTATTATCATTTATTATTTTATGCATATCTATATATTATTCGCATAAATTGTGATAAAACAGTTTTGGTTATGAGTGTGTATGAATGGGTTATGAATGATCAAATTTACTTGCTGAAGTGAATCAAAAAATTTTTCTTATCATATAGTAATAAAAAGCCTTAGCTGATTATTACATGAATTTTTAATAAGACCTATAAATAGACTTTCTAATTTCTATCTCGTGATTTTTATAGTACAGTCTTGACGGATAATTTATTTAAAATAAATGTCATTAGTTTTTTATATTTCTTATTTCTTATTTTTTTTTTATAACTAACGTTATACAATTTAATAACTTCCTATTACTAGAACATTTTTCATGGCTTAATATTTTTCTGTAAAGTGTAAATATATTCCTTTTATATAATTTCTATATACTATTTAAATCAATTTACAGATTACAGTTAAAATTCATTTTGATTAACACTATTTGAATTCATTAGTTTTTTTCTTGTACATATATTATATATTTTATATGCATAAAACGTGTGCAAATGGATACATAAATGCAGGAACTTTGTAAACCACATTTTTGACGTCCGTAGCATTTTTCGAAATGCGTCAAAGCTAATTAATTATTAATCCTCAACTAATAAAGGAGTATCTCTGAAACACGGCGCAAGTTCAACTCGTTGCTAAATACAGCCGATGAATCCGTTTGAATGTCGCAGTCCGCTTCCTTTTCAACTGGCTTCTCGAGAGAATTTTCGTCTTCTATAACTAAATAATTTATTTTTATTAGTCAATATTAACATTTTCACAAATCAAGCTTTAAATCTAGAGCATGCTTCCTTGAGAATCCGTACGTACATGTTTTTTGACTCGAAGAACTGAATTCTTGCTGAGAATCGGTTTCGATTTGCAATTATTTTTTTCCAAATTTAACTTCAACGCGGTAAGCTCACTCCTCTACACTATAAATTTAAAATAGATTGAAAAAATGAGAAGAAAGAGCATCGATCGTTATTTTTCTATTTCTCTACTAAGTTCAGATATAATATATCAAGATTTCTGCGTGTACAAAAAAATGAAAGCATATACCATAAGTATACAAAATACTGATGAGGGATGGTAAAATGTCGATGAAAAGCGACAAACCACAATGAAAAATAAGTGTGAAAAATGAGGTATTTCAAATTATTTCAATTACTATCTTGAATGTCATTTTATGACCGATTATATCGGGTTCAAAGCATCCGCTATTTGGAATTTTTTTCACAACTTCCATGAAATGTCATTTAGTCTTCAAAATTTTCACATTAAAAGAATATTCTAAGTAAATTCTGTGAACAATTGGTAAATACAGACATTTTTTTGCGTATGCAAGCCATGCAATAAAGGACAAACAGAGTCTGCCTCTTGATTTTACGTGGTAAAACGTGTATAACATTACTTACTGTTTAATGCCACGATCTTGCCTGCATATTAGGACCCTTTATATTGAATACTACATTCGTCTCCTTTCGTATTTATATTTATCTCTTTGCAGATATAATATACGTCATCATCGAATAGCACTAGAGCGAACATATTGAACTTCCACACGACACCGTAGTCCTCACACATATGGTACGAACGCGTGGAAAAATACGTTAGCATCCTTCTGCATTCAGGAAGAGACTGACTCTCATAAACACTGTACGGATTGCTATATATTAAATGCAGTTTTAAAAAGTACTTTTGACACGATGTTTTTAATCCCGGCAATTATCCTTCAAATTCGTCGTATATTAGAAAAAAGTATGTAATTATTGCAATTACATAAAAATTAAAATATTTTTTAATATGTAAGGGTACAAACCGGCACCGTCTTTACATTGTAAGGGTGATTACGGGAATCGACACTGAGCACAAAGGCTCAGTCCCCAAAATCACCCTTACAACATAAGAAATGGTACCCACATGTACCATTACGTATCGAAAAACTCTTATTTCCATTCACGAATTGCACAAGTACGCGATTATCAATTCTAGTTGAAAATCTTCAGCAACATCATGCAAGATTGTTTGCCTTGCAACGTTACTAGCAAATGCCTATAGCATAGTAATGTCAAAATGGTCAAGCAACCGAACTTGTTTAGGATTGTGTCGATTCACAGTCGATCAGAACATGGATAAATTGACAACAATGCTTCGATATTTCCAGAATTTCTTAAATTCATCAGAACATGGAATTCTCATGACAATCATCATTTCGACATATGGTACATATCAGATCCAATCACAGTGTTTTGAAGGTAGTTGTGGGAACCGACTCTATAAATAATAGATAAGACCCCGTAATCACCGTTATGACACACTGACTGGTCCCCACATGTACCATTACAATACGAAACAAACAATTTTTATTTTACTGTCGAATTTCGAAAAAGGCATGTTGCATACCAATTTTGTTTCATATTTGCGTGATTTTGCGATCTTCTGAGTAAAGGATAGTCCTTGTCTAAGGATAATGTGTAGAAATTTGCAATATCAAAAACCTTATTGTTTCCTCGTTCGTGCTCTGGTTGATTGTGAATCGATGAAACCGTAATCGAGTTCAGTGGATCATCAATCAAGTTGCACCATTTGCTATGTGATACCGCGATTACCCAGAAGTTACATTGAACATAGAGTGATTTACGAGGCCCGGTCCCAACTTTTACCGATGCATCTAGAATAATGCGGTGACTGTCCTACTATGTACCAAATGTCCCCATACATACCATTAGAGCCCCGAATAGGACCCAAGAAGTAACCCCTCACCTGTATATATATATAAATATATTAACGTAGTGTGAAATGAGTGTGACATGAGTGTATGTGATTAATGTTAATATTAAGTGTTATATTTAAATTATATATATATACATATATAGGATTGATTCGAGCCATATTTTATTTTTATATATATATCTTGGGTTTTTGTTTATTTAATGTGTATAACGGTCTGGAATAATAATAACAATAATAATAATAATAAATTAACCAGATAATACAACATATGTGTAGTACTCGAAAGCTAAGCGACACCTGTTTCTTGTTATCGCCTCAAATTGAGATTTTGGGGGTGAAAATCGTCCCCAAAAATTGGGGTACTAAATACCCATTTCATTATTTTACATACAATATCAATGGTATTTTTCACAATGAAACCAAATGGAAAAATTTTTTCATAATGAGAGAAGAAAAATGAGATTTTCTCAAATTTGTTAAATAATTCTTATGAGGGTAAATTAACCCAAAATTACTTTTCATTATATAAAAAATTGTCAAACAGGAGTAAATTCGAACCAAAAAATTTGGAAAAAATATATGTTGCTCGCAATAATTACATAAAGTTTACGTGTTTTTGTATTTTCGCGAAAAATTATTTTCTAGGGGGGTAAGAACCCTTAAGTACATTTTAATATGTTTCTCTTGAATAAAATCATTTTTGCGAACAAAATCAACTGGAAAACTTCCTCACAATGAGACATAAAAAATGTGATTTTCGCAAATTGGTCAAAAAATGGTTATGGGGTTGAATCATCCTGAAACTATTTTGGATTATACAAAAACACTATAAGTGCAATTTACTGTAGGCATGTTTTCATAAAATAAAGGAACTTATATTACATAAGTTACATTATCAGAAGTACGGGTTGCATTAGGAAAATGTGAATTACCAAGGAATTATTATAACAAGAGGTTTATAACACCAGTAAGCATTATCAGACTTTATTATTCATTGTATGTGGTACAGTAGTGACGCTCTTCGAAGAAATGCTTAAAATACAAGGATTTTTTTTCCGTCACGAACATCTAATAACAGTTACATTTTCACATCCTTGAACTTCACACAATGTGTTGGAAAATGTCTTGAAAGAAAAATCCACTGGATTCTCAAATTCTCCTGGTGTTTTTGTGACTTACCCACTTTTAAACCAGGAGTATTTAAAATGGTCGTGATACCTTGGTGATGATAATTGATTATGTACTAAAGACTGTCACTTTATTATATTATTTCGCATGTGCATATTTATTTCATAGTCTAAAAGTATAACAGAATCAAAAAATGTCCCACATAATTCTTTCAAATACGAAATCCGTAGACATCAAAGGGCTGAACTTTTCCGGTCGTGCCTTTTCGTATAATCATGGAAATAATATTCTTTCCAGCAGGTGTTGCTTGAATTTGCTCCTGTTTGAAAATTTGTTATATAATGAAACATAACTTTGGGGTACTTCACCCTATAAAAATTATTCGACAAATTTGTGAAAATCACATTTTTAATCTCTCATTATGAGGAAATTTTTCCAGTTGGTTTTATTGTGGAAGATATCGCTGTTACATGTGAAATAATTACATGGGTGTTTAGTACCACAATTTTCGGAGGCGATTTTCACCCCCCAAAAGTCCAATTTGGGCTGATAAGAAGAAACACGTGTCACTTAGTTTATCGAGTATTACACATATGGGTCATTTCATGCCGTTTTTACGCTTAAATTTCAGATCTCAATCGGTTAATTTTTTTCGATTCTACGTCAAAAAATATCAAACACGTACTTTTTGTTTTTTTAGGCATTTTTTCGAAAATATGATTTTTTGAAATCTCGAAGATTTTAAAATCTCTCAATTTTGGAACGTCTATTACTACGAGTCTGTTGGTCGTATTGAAATTCCGACTGTACCTAAAAGTCAGGTTTTTCCGTATACTGTTTGATTATGTGTGATTTAATAACAAATTCGCTAGATTTTACAAACAATTTTGCAACTAAAAAATTTAAAGTTACATTTTTTCCATAGAAGGCGGTCTTTTTTCTTTTTTAATTTTTTTTACCAAATGATCTGTAAACGATAAAAGTGATTTATCATTTTTGCTTCCGATGTGCTCTACCATGGTTGTCGAGAAAGAATTTTTTTGTGGCCGCGATCGAGTTCGACTCCGCGCGTGCGGCGCGAGACCGCGCTCCGTGCGCCGCGATAATGCGAAACATCTTGTACTAAATCCTTCGTATTTTAACATTGAGCATATTTTTGAGAATCATCAAAGGACAAACCGTCAATGGAAGAATATATTATCAATAAAAAAATACTACATCATATACATTTTATTAAATTATTTATTTCTTTGGCAAAAATCACATGGATTTTCTATTAATCGAAAATTTTACTCAATACTTGAAGAAAACATCAGATCTTGGAACTATAGGAGGTAAATAATATTCATTTTTTCAACATCATCAATTAATACATATCTATTACTTAGGTACTACGAATGTTATTATTTTATTCCTAATTTTATGTTTGTTGGTTCTAGTTGGTAAATTATCGCTTCGGCTTACGAATACAACGTTTCTTTTCCACTGTAATGACATCTTTCCTCAGTTTCGTTGGGTCTTTTTTTCATTTCCGGATTTTTCAGTAAACTAACATCTTCAAAGATATCACTGTTCGAAAATCGTCTAGCTCTCAATCTGTACTGTTCAATTGGTTCAACGCAATGGAACTTCATTCAGCCATTTACTGTTTTGCAATTCCGCAAGAGTGTCTTGACAAGTCTTTCAGCTTTGGCATGATCGTTATTATTGCATTCCTAAACAAAAGCGATAATTTACCAATTAGAAGCAACAAACATGAAATTAGGAATAAAATAATAACATTCGTAGTACCTAAGTAATATGTATTAATTGACAACGTTGAAAAAATTAATATTATTTATCTTCTATAGTTTCAAGATCTGATGTTTTCGTCGAAGTATTAAGTAAAATTTTAGATTAGAAAATCCATGTGATTTTCGCCAAAGAAATAAATAATTTAATAAAATGTATGTGATGTAGTATTTTTTTATTGATAATATATTCTTCCATTGACGGTTTGTCCTTTGATGATTCTGAAAAATATGCTCAATGTTGAAATACGAAGGATTTAGTGCGAGATATTTCGCATTATCGTGACTCACGGAGCGCGGTCTCACGCCGCACGCGCAGAGTCGAACTCGACGCGGCCACAAAAAAATTCTTTCTCGAGAACCATGATAGAGCACATCGGAAGCAAAAATGATAAATCACTTTTATCGTTTACAGATCATTTGGTAAAAAAATTAAAAAAGAAAAAGACCGCCTTTTATGGAAAAAATGTAACTTAAAATTTTTTAGTTGCCAAATTGTTTATAAACTCTAGCGAATTTGTTATAAAATCACACATAATCAAAAAGTATACGGAAAAACCTGACATTTATGTACAGTCGGAATTTCGATACGACCAACAGACTCGTAGTAATAGACGTTTCAAAATTGAGAGATTTTAAAACCTTCAAGATTTCAAAAAATCATATATTCGAAAAAAAGCCCGAAAAAAATGTCTGCTGTTTTTTGACGCAGAATCGAAAAAAAATTAACCGATTGAAATCTGAAATTTAAGTGTAAAAACGGCATGAATGACGCATATGTGAAAATGAAGAACATCGGAGGCGGACACCTACCAAAGGTTCCTTATTAGTGTGAAACGAGTTGTGTCGAATCAACATAGGCCACAGAACAATAGTTGGGTATGCTTCAGTACTTCAAAGCGGTAAGAATCCCAAAAATAATATAAAGTTCATCCCCTTCACTCTCATTCCTTCGGTCTATGACGTGTCGGACGTAACATGGCGATTTTCATTTCATATTCAGATCTAGTGGATCACTTGGATTCAAAATTGGAGTAAGTTCAAACTAAAAAAAAATTAACTTTTACACTCTACGCTTTATTTATTCTTTTTGCCTGCTATGTTGTGGCGGTTTCAACTTTTTATAAAGCTACCATCGCCATGGGTTTTGGATAAAAGGGCTGAACTTCCAACATTTTATTTCGGACACTTAATGAACTCTTAAATAATAGGTTTAATTTGATAATATGTTTTCTTTACATAGATATTTTTACGGCGATTTTAGCTTTATTGGCATAGATTTCTCTGGATGGAAGATATTTTTGCCTGTGCAATAGCGGCCACGCCATGGTGTCGCGTTCACAGTATCGACCGATTGCTGGACGGCAGATAGTAGGGAGCTAGTTCATTACCAGATGGAAAAATTCTGTTAAAGCCCAATAACAATGATATATTATGGTGAGTAATTTCCGTTTTAGGAAAGAAATTGTAACAATGTATTTATTATCTTAATGACTCATAATACTCGACACGTTAGAATGTGTTGAAAGTAAAAAAGTGTCATTTCGTCTTATTACGGCATTGGCAGTGTGATTAAGATCTAATTGTTGGTTATTTTATTGATTAATAAAACTGATATGTTCAAACGGAAATTACATATGGCTTGACTTACTAGCAGATGCTCGATTATTTAATTCACTGATGCATCTTAAGAATCTATTATAATTTCGAATTTAGATACGAAAGAAATAATCTACCACAAAAGTAAGTCGCATAATTTAACTCTATAATGTATACATATAATTATCTTAATTTTAAAATTTGTAAAAGTCATAACTCTCTTAGTTTCTTCTATTCATGTTCGCGACTTGCGATCTTGTCCATCAATGCCTTGCCGACGAGATACAATCCTTTGCCCAGCTAGCCACCCAGCCACCCAGCCATTCAGCTAGTATTCTATTTTAGTGGCGCTTGTGTTCACGCGCACACTCGACCCTTGCACAGCTCTCTCAAATATAGGTATATACAGCACGGCACATCGATATGCCGGCCTCCCCAGTCGGTATACGTCAGTTTCCTTCGTTCGCTCGACTCCTCGAAAGCCTTACCAAGTCTCCAGGATTCAACCTCCTCTCTCGTATATCTTCCCTGAACCCAGCATCTGTGGTAGACGAGTAACAGCTTGATGCTAGTCAGCCTGTAGCCTGCGCAATTGATCCATGTCCCTTTTATGCTTCCCACATTGTACATTATATTTTGTGTTGTTTGGTGATTTCGGTGTCAGATGCAAAGTGCTACGGAATCATTAAAGTGAAGAACAATAACAGCATTTTAAGAAAGTGTTAAAAAAATTATTAGATAGTGTATTGGTGATCGTCTAAAACTACTGTGTAGTGCGGATGTGAGTGGATTAAGGAATGTAAGTTGAAAAACGGCAATCATTAGATTTTTTTTCAGAGGAACGAACGATTATAACATGAATTTTTTTTTCCAGAATCATTACAAAGCGTATCTTGAAATGTATGTATATCAGTCGCTTTCACATAATCTGTAATGATTTCGAAACTTGATCAATTTTAATTTCGAAGCGATGGCAGATAATATTCGAAGTAACAAAGTCAACGGGTATTATTCATTCATTAAATTTTATAGAAAATAAACGTGGTAAAATATTCTATAACTGAATTAATTATGATCAAAAGCGAAATAAATGCCTTAATAAAGACATAAGTATACGAATAATTGAATTAAAAAATCCTTAAGTACAGTTAATTCATTAATTCCGAAAAATCTAAATCTGAACTTGTTTTGTTCAAATATTTGCGGAATTCAATACAAAGGAACCATTATCGTATTAACTATGCTTAATAGAAACTGTTGATGCTAATCAACGCATTTGAGAATCTATTATTAATAAAGTTGAACGTAGCATAAGGATTATGCTAAATATTAATCTTTATGGATGCGATATTAAATAAATATTTACAACCAATATAATATTAAGTACATAATATTCCTTATTTGTTAAATCCTATTTCACTTTATATTCTTATGGTGTGTAAGATCATAAAATACTGACCGTTTACAAATTATAACTATTTTTACGATTTATAAATGGTAATTACGAAGCATTCATAAACAATTATAAGCAACCTGATAATGAATAAAATAATGAATTTTAATAAATATTTAAAAAGCGTAAATATTCAAGAGTCTAAATAATTATTTATATTTTAAATTATAGATGGAAAGTATTCGTGGCATTTCAGGCAAGTGAAGTTCTTTCAACACCGGTAATTACTGGGATTACATCTGTTGTAAGTGTTTTAAACATTTATTATGACTTCTACTGTTTTGTAAAAAACAGTATTGTAAATGCAAATATTGTATATGTATATTGTTATGCCGTAAGGTCTGATAACTAATCTTCAACACTTCTTGAAGGTGCAAATTACTACGAGTACTTGGTTGCTGTAACTCTACTCGTTTCACACCGATGTTCACCGTATGTAGGGACTATGACGACTGCTTTTAGATGCTCTGCTCGTAGAGCTGCTTACAAAAAGGTATTCTTACGCCGTGATATAATTTTGATGACTAAGAATCTAGAACTGCGCCGAGGTGTCGAGCGGTAAATCTTATTAATACTATGTCCAAGGAAGGTAGACCAAACAAGAATATCGGAGTAACGTAGGGGTATAACATCCCCACCGTTAGATGAAAATCCTCTTTTACAAAGTAACAATAAGGATTTTCACAAACTAGAGGATGTTTCAGACATCGTCGTCGAATTCTGATATCCGGAGATTAGATCTCTGCATTCTTCTCTTTTGTTCATAAACGGAACTTATATGTCTTCTTGGAACAATTGCAGATACATTTAAATTAGATAGGTCCCATGTGGACCTCAGTCTCACAAAAATTCCGATTTCAGCATGACTTTCGTAACTGAAAAGACAGTTGTTGTACGTTCGAATGCAAGAACTCATTGCTCCAGATATTAAACATTTTGAAAGTTAAGAAATCTTAAACTTATTTATAAGGTATAATGCAACTAATGTAGCTAAAGCGTATGAAGCACAGATAATCCAACTTATTGTAGTTTCGTAAAACGTCTTTTCCCTTTCGTGATTTCTTAATTCTGTTGCCTCTCTTCTAATTTCGCTAAACTTTGTACCATATTTAATTAAGTCTCCTGTTTTAACATCAAGTGTTTCTATTGCATGAATTTTGATCAAACTGAGATTCAAATGCGGATCTTTGAAGATTTGAATGTTCACTAAGATTATAAGTAATTAAAGGAATAAAAGATTTGTTATTGTCAAATACTCTTTTCACGTGTGAATGGAGTATCACATCGGTGGATACGACGCTACATCCGGGTGAGATTCACAAGATTTTTTTTCCACGAATTATGGACTTTGATATATTATTTTGGATAGATGCTTCTACAAAAATGATTGGATTTATGAGTTTTACAAGTATCTAAGAAGTGCTCTTCACTCGGTGTATACAATAATTTTTCATTATTGGTAATGATACCTTCGTGAGGGTTAGAAATGTATGCCATTACATTCTCTTTTACAAGTTTAGGCTCAAGGATTACTCTGTGGCTTTATAGTTTCCTAGTTCTCATAAAGCTAGCTCGATCTCTAAGCATATCTCTGTGGTCAAAGAATCTCTTTACAGTGCTATTTCTTTATCCACCAGTTTCTGTAAGTTTTTGTCAGTATTCTGAATATTTTTATTAATTTCTTATATTGACTTATTATATTCCTTAAAAAGGCCTTCGGTTTTTTGAAGAGTTAACTGTAATATGTGAGTTTGATTCCTAAATAATTTTCCAATTCTCTTATTGTTTTTGCGAATAGCATCTATTTCTGAATTATAATATGTTGCATCGTCTTCGCTCATAGTCCCAAAAAGTATTTACTAATTTTGCCAACGAAAATATTTCTAAATGCAGTCGGTACGCCTACTGCAGAAAGTAATTTATACTTACCCTGTCTAATAATTTCGAATTGATTTAGCATCCTTTGATTATTTTTCTTTCTGTACAATTGTTCAAGCATAGACCTTCAATGGTACTTAGTTCTCGTGCTATTTTCGATTCTTCCCATGTAAACTCGTCCAGGGTGAAATACGAAATTATATTATAGGTTTCGTGGAAAAACCTTACACCTTCCAGGTATTCCATATATAGGTTTGGTAATGTAGGAAACTCTGTTTCCTCAAAATTTTTGCCATCGCCTCTGGGAAAATTAATTAGAAGGATTCTGAAACAAGTTGATTCTCCAAAATAACACTTAGGTGTAAAAAACTACGCCAAGTACAGAAGTACTGTGAATTCCTCTAACAAAAAGTATTAAAGTTATTATTATTAGTAGTATACTAGTATTATACTAACAAGGAACATCACTTTAGTCTCCCCCTCCGATTTTGATGAAACTCAACTATGTTGTAACGCTTGAAAAATTATGAGACACGGGGTGATAATGCAGTTTCACCTAGAAGGAGTGGACCGATTTCAATGAAACAAAAACTAAAATGTTTCTTATCACGA
>JASANN010000361.1:157505-173339 GCA_031762395.1 Calameuta pygmaea | reverse complement strand
CGAGCGACGCTCTGACGTCTCGGTCGCACCGTAGTTCTTTCTGCGTTGCACGCACAGGCCAAGATACGTGAGTAGGCACCGCACAATCTCCTCTCCTACCTCACCGCACTGCGTCTACAAGCTGGACACCATTAATGACGCTCAGTGTACAGAGTGTATCGGCTAAGATGTACGTTTGAGATTTGCGGTGAAACTGTGCACAATTTCGAAAATCTGATGTAACAACCATTGAATATTTTTTGATTGAGCATCGAATGGGCATATGTATTATTATTGTTCGTTTAACTTCCGTTCGCAAATAAAAAAAAATTATCTTTGCCATTTCAAATGATAGTGAAAAAAGTTAAATGCAGAAGTTGTAAAGTAAGAAAAAATAGCAGAGATGAAAAAAAAAGTCATATGGATTGCATACAGTCGACCGCATTAATGGTGTCAACGGTGGACGCCGTGCGGGTACGTAAGAGAGGAGGTTGGGCGAAACCTGCTCGCCTATCTTGGCCTGTATGTGCAACGCAGCAAGCACTACGGTGCGAGCGAGACGGCAGAGCGTCGCTCGGTGCGTCCTTGTTGCGCAGCACGAGTATAAGCGAGACGGCGACGAGGCCCCTCACGTGCAATAGCGAGATTAGTAGGGGACTGCTCGGGTTCGGAGGCACACTCTTGCTCTCTTTCTCAGAGTAACGCTGTAAGACAAGGACAGCAGGTTCCCCGATAAGAGGCGAGAAGGAGCTACGCGACTTTCGGTAGTGAGAATGAAATAGACTTTTCGATTATCCATCCTCGTCATGCAGCGATAGTAAGACAAAGACAGATAGATGCGACGTGGTGTCTACGAACAAACGCCCAGCGTCTAATTCATTAGGTGCAACATAGTGTCGAGGAATAGGTTTCAGCTATTGCGCGCAGTGCGCTAAGGTAGGAGGGCAGACTGGGTGGTGAATGTCGTCTTACCTGAATACGTGGGTGCAACGCAGCGAGCGCTATGGTCCGAGCGAGAAGCCAAAGCGTCCTACGATGCGTCCTTTACGCACATCATGAGTGGGAGCGAGACGGCAACAAGGACCTTATGCGCATTAGGGAGCTTGGTAGGGCATTAACACTAGCTAGCCTAGAAAAAATAGGTGTGATGGAAATCTAATGCCTAGCGATTTTCATTCTAACGAGCGAACTCTTTGTGCGCAACCATGGCACCACAACTGTGTGTTGAGACGCGTGGCCGAATAGTCGGCTTGTGGCAAGCTGGTGTCCCCATCGATGAAATTGCTCGGTTCATCGGGTGCAGTAAAAAAACTGCAGTCCGATGGATCGAGAGGTATCGGCGTGGTGGAGATCATCCCTTGCACGATCACCGTACGGAAAATCGGAGACCGCGGAGGACATTTGAGGCGGAAGATCGGCATCTTATCGATGCTGTCAGCACCGAACCGTTTGCGTCAGTGTCCGATATTTCTACGCAGGGTGACTTCAGTGCATCCGTAGACACCGCCTGCCGGAGATTACGAGAATCTGGATATCGTTGTTACCATCCAGCCCACAAAATTGCGTTGCTTCCCCGACATAGGGAAGATCGGGTCGCGTTCGCGTTGCTGGAGTTGCTGACGCCTCGTGAAACATGGGAAACTACGATATGGACAGATGAAAAAGTCTTCGTGTCGTCTGCTGACCATCGTCTTCACGTACGGCGGCCAACTGATAAGCGGCTGGACCCGAGATACGTTGTTCCGCATGATTGCAGCGGACGTATATCGTGTGGAGTATGGGGATGGATCAGCGGTCATATTATCGGCGAATTAGCGGAGATTACTACACTTATGGATTCTGCGGAGTATATTAGCTTACTTGAGGAGGTACTGCTTCCGAGTGTGCGCGCGGTATATCCTGCAGAAACCATGCCAACAATTCGCTTGATTTAGGATAACGCTGCATATCGTATCTCACACAAAACACGTGAGTGGTTCTCAGCACACCCCGAAATTCAGATGGTGCAATGGCCTGCAAAGTCACCCGACCTGAATATTATCAAAAGTGTTTGGGCCGCGATGACTAAAAGATGGTCGCCCGAGAGGTAGAGAACGAGGCAGCCCTACTCAGCAATGTCCAAAGCATTTGGAACCAGCTTCGGCGCGATCCATCGTTTCTGGACAATTTGATTAGTTCAATCCCTAGTCGGTTGAACCAAGTATTCGACCGCGGCGGTCTTTGGACGAACTATTAATGCTCGCATTAATGGTGCAATGCTTAGCCAGGTTCGCTTATCGGCCCTTTTAAAGGTCAACAAAAATTTCATATACCTGGGAAAGCCATTCAGTAATCGCAGACACCTGGTTTTCTAGTCATTTCTATATGAAGTCATAAAACTTACGCCCTTCTGCCTGCGCATTACGAACATAAGTTCGAAGCTTCGTGACAGCCTTATCTAGGCTAGCTAGCGTTAATGCCCTACCAAGCTCCCTATTGCGCGTGAGGGGCCTCGTTGCCGTCTCGCTTACACTCGTGCTGTGCAACAAGGACGCACCGAGCGACGCTCTGCCGTCTCGCTCGCACCGTAGTGCTTGCTACCTTGCACGTACAGGCCAAGATAGGCGAGCACGCTCCGCCCAATCTCCTCTCTTACCTCATCGCACGGCGTCTGTCGTTAGCACCATTAATGCGGTTCACTATACATAATAAGGGAGATATTTGCGTTCGAAATTTTTGTCATTTTTTGACAGATTTTCAACACAGACCGGAAGCCTTAGCTTCCAAAAGACTCCAAAATCTACGTCCAGCAACACGAGGACTCCAAAATCTACGGCGAGGAACACGAGGACTCCAAAGTCTACGTTCAGAAACACGAAGACTCTAAAATCTACATCCAAGATCACGAAAATCTACAGCAGGAATACTTCGACTTCCAACTTCTAATAAAAAATAACATTGTAATATGTTTTAGCCACCGTGTACGAGTTTGCGTCTGACTGAACGCTTACCTCAAAACAATTGCGAATCGTGAGTTCGGCATGAAGTTGCTGCACGAAGCTAAGGCTTTCGGCCTGTGTCGAAAATCTGTCAAAAAATGACAAAATTTCGAACGCAAATATCTCCCTTATTATGTATGCAATCCATATGACTTTTTTTCATCTTTATTATTTTTTCTTGCTCTACAACTTTTGCCTTTAACTTTTTTCACTATCGTTTGAAATGGCGAAAATTATTTTTTTTATTTGCGAAGGGAAGTTAAACGAACAATAATAATATGCCCATTCGATGCACAATTAAAAAATATTCAATGGTTGTTACATCAAATTTTCGAAATTGAGTATAATTTCACCACAAATCTCAAACGTGTATCTTAGCTGATACACTCTGCCACCGTGTATCGGTACGTACCTGTTGATCACTGCAAAATTTATAATTTCTACCAATGACCAGCCTGATTCCCTTTCTTCATAGTCTTCAACCTCAGCTAATAACTTTTCCTTCACATTTGTATTAAACCAGTCGCTGATATCGGTAGATGGTAGAGTAAGTTCGTTTTTAGTGTTGAAGATTTTTAGTTCCTCGACAATCTCGCCACCTTTCATGGTCTCGAATTTACAAGATAACACGATGTTCAGTTTCAAATTTCCGCCCTTTCGAAGTGCATTTTTTACTCTCGCAGTTAACAACTTTTTGGAATCTTCCAAAAAACGGTCCAAGTCCTTGTGTCGCAAGTTTGCAATCACTCCAATCCTTATTCTTCCCTCAAAGGCAGATTCCAAGTCATCCCCATGCATTTAGTCACTTCTCTCTCTCGCTGTTCCTTCACCTCTTTTTTGAAATTGTTGTTTAAATTTTTCATTCAAAGATTTGAGAAATACAATCGTTGTTAAAATTTTGGTTTTCTCTGCGAACGTAAAAGTAGCGTTTCTCGAAATCGTATTCAAAAGTCTGATATTTTGAGTACCAAATTTCATCCATTTTTAAATTTCCGCGATCGATGATCCCTTCTTTAGAAGTTTATATGAAAATTTCAAGGTCTGCCTAGAATTCACATTCCTAGAACTTCCCATTTCAAGTAACCTGATACTTCCAAGAAATCATGAATGCATTTCTAGAATATAGGTATAAGTAACGATGTAATCAGGTATATCAGGTATAAGTAACGATGCAACTATATCATAAAATTAGTTTACAACGAAAATCCTTTGAGGCAGTATCTGTGAAACTTAACCTAAAAATGGGGCAATCGCCTGAGAAAGAAGGAGAACGAGAACGAGCCATGAGGGAGAGACAACAGTTTCTGATCTACCTGAAAGACACAATCGTATTACTTTCGATAACAATTTCTTCGGAATCGCATCGTTGAATCTGGCAATATAACCTCGAATCAAGGTCAAATAGAAGGATCTGAAAGAGGGAATTGAGCGACCAGATAACAAGTCATCCTTATTCGGTTAATGATGATTCGTTTAAAATACACACCGTTGTAATCAATAAAATTTTTGAATTTAACTACATGAACTTGTATGGAGAATTATTCTTATCGTTGGAACCCTATACCTCAGATTTACGTGACAATTTTTACGTTGTCGGTTTACTCCAATTCCTGAAAGATCAATTCCTATCATTTATTGTGATAGAATCGCAAATTACGCATTTGATGCATCTTCCAGACGGAGCGACGGAACGACGCACTTACGTTATAGAATATTCGGATGAACCTTAGCCTTTCTCCTCTTGCGAAGTTGCGTCGCGCGCTTACGTATCTCCTATGAGTAATTTGACACCTCGGAGGAATGCATTTTCGATATGTGATTCTGTGAGATCCGTTTCGACCTGTTCGAGGGTGGAGGGTTGGGGGGATTCGCGAAGCCTTTCAGTGGGATGAGGAGGCTGCCATTTCGACGCTGGAAGATAAAATTCGAGGTCAAGTCGGCTGCCGTCCGAAATCTGCATGGGAGGGTATCGTTTCCTGGAATGAACCTCGACGCAAAAATTCGCATTTCGACACTGCGTGCAAAGGGGATGTTGTTCGTCGTCTCTCTTTCTCCCTCTCTCCCTCCCTCTCTGTCTCACTCCCCACCCCCCCCCCCTCTTGATTCACGGATGCTACACACTAGCCTGCGCGGTACGTTTCAAGGTTAGGGAGAAAAACTCTGGAAACTTCCTGCAGGATTGCATCAGCGATGCGCAGTTCTAACAGATAACGTTTGAGATCAAACCGGTTGAGGGCTGCCGTCCGAAACCTGGACGGTGATAGCAGGGGCTTCATCGAAGCTTCTACAAGCTTCTCCGAGGTTGAAGGGAGAGACGTTGCCTCAAAACGTCACACGAGAGGACTGTCGGCTCTAAGAGCGATCTTTCGCAGCTTAGCACAGACACGAACCGTCGAAGCTTCTAGAATGTTCTAGAACGTTCTCGACCGCGTGCGATTCTCAGAATCGAACGTAAATTTCATGAAATCCAACGTAAAGTTCCTGGAATTCCCCATAAATTTCTAGAAAATAGGGGTCACAGTGACGTCACTTCCGGAAATCGTAGAGCTCACGACGGCAACTTAGCACGGACACCTACCTTCGAAGGTTCTAGAGTGTCGGTAAATGTCGGTTACAGGAATCCTGGTCTAGAACTCCCTGACTTATACTACTGAAAAGAATTATAGCAAGCAACTATAGGATGCGTTTAGTGATAATTGTTATATTTTATGCTCTCACCATTTACGTAATTTCTTGATCTTACTTATTTTGTATCTTGTACGTGTCGCGTGCCTTTCTGTTAATTTTCGAATCTCCTCACGCCACGATTGACTCTTTCTTAATCGCGCGAACAATTCCGTTAAGATCTAGAGAATTGCCGTAGGGATTTTGTCGTAAACTTTTATGAGCTATTGCTATTTATTCGTGTTCTTAGCGCCCGTGATCCGTCATATTTATTTAGTACCTTTTGTGAAACTTTGAGTAAAATCGGATAAGTTTTCAATTAAAAATACGATATTCCAACCGTTAAGTACGACCCTGTGCCGCGAGCGCGTTACGAGCCTCATCGCTCCACGCGAATACACATTACACCTGCGCCACTAAATTCTCCGAGTTCGCTGCTCACCCGTTGTTGTTTAGATGTTAACACCGAGATTTTATTGTAATAAACACGATTCCTTCTTTGCGTACATTCTCTGTTTCCGCCGTATTGCTAACTGGTCCCTTTCCTTCGAATCTTTACAATTCTCGCCTACTGCGGCGCTGTAGTCGGGAACATCCCGCCTCCCTTGACTCTCTTTCAAATACAATAAATGTAATTTCATATATATAATGAAATGAACGAATGAATAAATGCTTCTATGTAACTCAATGATTGAGGAAAATAATAATACTTTAACTTTTATCTATTTTTAGGAACTCAAGCATACTTAAAGTCGACTAACTAGTCTTTGGTCAAATAAAATTGTATATACAAAAAATGTTTTCTTCTTTTTTGTTTAGTCGTCATCTTCTTCGGTCGGCAAGGGGCAGAGTTTCTTGACACCTCTCTTGCAGTTGCCGCTCGAGGTTCGAACCCTTACCACCATTATGAGGTTGTCTTCTCCTGCGCGAGTCTCGATGATGCGTCCAATTACCCATTGTAGCGGAGACAAATTCTCCTCTTTGAGAAGCACCAACGCACCGGCTTTCAGATTTGTGCTTTTACTGTGCCATTTCTGTCGTCGTTGTAGGTCAGACAGTTATTCCAGATGCCAGAGATTCCAAAAATGTTGTCGGACCTTCTGCAAGTGCTGCCAACGAGAAAGTCTATTATTCGGAATTTTTTAATATTCATGTTCAGTGGGCAGGACAAGTGAGTCCCCTACTAGGAAACAGGAAGGAGTTAAGACTGCAATATCATTTGGGTTGCTTGAGAGTGGAGTGAGAGGTCGGGAATGTAATATAGATTCTATTTCAACCAAAAGAGTATATTATTCCTCAAATGTGAAGACCAGGCCCTTTGGATTGGTATGAAGGTGTGGTTTGGTAGCCTTGACGGCCGCCTCCCAAAGATCACTGAAGTGTGGAGCCCTTGGTGGAATATATCTCCAGTCGATCCATTTTTTAGAAAGATAGTCCGATATCGTTTGCTTTTCGTTTGCTGGGAACGTGTATATTTCTTTTAATTCCCTCGCTGCGCCGACAAAATTTATCCCATTGTCCGAAATCATTGTCGAGCAGATACCTCTTCTCGCCACGAATCTGCGCAGAGCCGAAAGAAAGGCTTCCGTTGTCAGCTCGTTTACCAACTCAAGATGCGTTGCCTCTGTCGCAAGACACGTGAAAACCGCTATCCAGGCTTTGGTGATGTGGACTCTTCCCCGTCGACGACTCTTCCGCATCCGCGTAATCTACGCCCGCGTTCGTGAATGGTTTCAAAGAGCCTCGAACGCGTTGCTCAGGTAAGTCGCCCATCATAATTTCTTGCTCCTTTAGTTTGTTACGATAGCATTGCATACAACTGCTCGTTAGTTTCCTAGCTTCTCGTTATCCGTTGAGCACTCAAAATTGTTGCCTTATGGTATGCAGCAGCTGTTACGGTCCACACGATGCAGAAGTAGATCGTGATGTGATGACGATCAGCCAAAATGATCGGGTATTTTTGAGTTTCTGGGATGCTTACTTTTGATAACCGTCCGCCTACTCTGATGATCCCTTCTTTATCCAAAAAGGGGCTAAGTGCGGCTAGCTTGCTTCCTTTTTCGACTTGTTGTGCTTGTTCCAGTGCTCTGCATTCCGGCGAAAATATTTCGCGTTGTAACATGATCATGGCCCTTTCGGCATTCTTCAGTTCGTTTACTGTCAAACTACCGCTTTGCTTCTTTCTCGATGTGTTCTGCTTGAACCGGAGACAATATGCACCCGCGTTCTCATTTCGAATGTCTGATGTCCATTGGCTTTTTTTTGGCCAATTTCCGGTGCTGAGCCACGCAGGTCCATGCCACCACAAATCTTGTTCCTTCCACTCCTCGGCGGTGAGATCTCGCAACAACAAGTCTGCTGGGTTTTTCTCAGACGGAACATGAAGCCACACTGCATTTCTAGTTAAGTCTTGAATTTTACAAACCCGATTGGCGACGTATGTTTTTCGAATGTTTGGCGACGAGGCTATCCAGCCGAGCAAGATTGCCGAGTCACTCCATAGGTATATGCTCTGAATACGATACTCGAATGCTTGAGCTGCTGTGTCGCACAACTTTGCGAGCACCAGCGCTGCCTTTAGTTCTAGTTTCGGCAGTGAGATCGCTTTTAGCGGAATCACTCGGCTCTTAGAGCAGATCAAATGAGAGCTTATCTCTCCTCGTGCGCTTTTTTAGACTGCATACGAACAAGCTCCGTATGCCTTTTCCGAGGCATCTCCGAAGCCGATGAGATTGAACTTTCCACTGTTATTGCCTGGATTGATGTTTCGTCCTAAGCGTACACCGTTGATCTTTGCTAATGAACGATAGTATTCGTCCCAGCTGCTTCGCAACTACTCTGATAGATTGTCATCCCATCCGGATTGCAATTGCCATAATTGCTGCATCATCTGCTTTGCGGCGATGAGCACAGGACCCAGTAAACCCAAAGGGTCATAGATCTGCACTATCTTACAAGGGCAGGGCGCGAGCTTGGTCTCACAGATTTCGGAGTCCTTTTGGGGTAGGAAAGTGCTTTGTAATAACAATCTATAGGCAAATCGGCAGGACCCAATTCGAAGCCGTTTTCGAGAAAAACCGGTTTGAAAATCGTAGCACTATTCATATACCTGTACCGTTGCGAACGTTATCGCTAAGGCGGCGTAGCTCGGTGTCAGCGCGCCTGACTACCACCCGAGTGGCTTGGGTTCGATTAGGGCCACAAGTAGGTTTTTTTTGTTAGCCAACAACCTATGTCTATGTATCAAGAATTATGTCAATTTACGTACGAAATGAGTGGATTGGAACAGCAAAGTTTCACAGCATATTTTGGTTTACAATTATTGTTTATTAGCCGCTATCATTGTTGTTTTCTGTACAGCCGTTGCATTTATGTTCGGCAAAACCTAACATTCTATCTTCGTTTCGTAATCCCCGTGCATTGACTTGATTTCTACCAAGACAACCTTCGCGATGTTCATTTGCGCCTGATTTACGCCTGTGATGCGTTCACTCTGTTTTTGGCACCGTAATTTGAGTTTACGAACAAAATCCTCTGTAATCAAATTCGAATGCGAGCCTGGATCTAACAGAACAGGGCAACTGTGTTGAGTGCCCTCTGCATCCTTAATTTGCACTCTAGCTGTCGACAATATTGTATGCTCACTTGGCTTCTGCACGAAGTTTACTGCTGACGACATCTCCATCGCTGCGTTTGGTTGGTCTTCTTGGGTGCAAATCGTCACGACCGGTTTCTTCGAATATTCATTAATTTTTTTATCCGCCGCTGCGTTATCGCTCTGCTCCAGGTGCAAAAGCGTATTATGCCTCTTCTGGCACTTCTTACACCCCGATGATTTGCAATTTGCTACGAAGTATCCTTTTCCTAAGCAGTTAAGACAAAGCTTCTTCGTTTTTTCCTCATGCAGCCGATTTGGTATCGACAATTGCAGGAAGTTTGTGCACTTATATACTGCGTGCGCCTCACTGCAAATTGGACAACCCTGTTGTGCAGAAGTCGTGACTGCAACGGAGTGCCCTTGCTTTGTCGACGTTTGGTTCGGCGTTTCGTTTCTATTCTTCCGAAGGTCGATCATCTCGATTGTGCGACAGCGTTCGCTTAAGAACGTTAGAGAATTCCTCTAATGTTTTTCTTGTGTCTCTTTTCCGATTGGCCTCTTCTTCCCAATCCTTTTGCGTATTATAGTCCAGCTTGGTCTTCGTCATATGTATTAACAGCTCGTCCCAATGGTCAACTGGAAGTTCGAGCGTCCGTAGCGCTTTCAGGTGTGTCCTAATGTGGACTATCAGCTGTCTAATTGTCGCCGGCTTATCCTTTGCTACAGCCGGGAAATCGAGCAGCTGGCTTAGATGTGTGTTGATGAATAACTTGATGTTCTCGTAGTTATTTTTCAATAATTCCGATGCATCTTTGTAATTTGCTGCCGACGTCTGCAAGCCACCGACTACCTGTAGAGCTTCTCCCTTGAGCGAGCTTCTCAGGTACTGAAACTTCTATACAGGTGTGAGACCCGGAATGTCGTGAATCAGAGATTGAAAGCCATCCTCAAAGAACCACTCGTTTTACTCGCCTTTGAACTTCGGTAACATGAGTGTCGGAAGTTTAACGTCGATTTGCTGGTGTTCGTCTAACTGTCGAATGCCATCTCGCGGGTCACAAACGTGTCTCCTTAGATTTCCCTCTTGGTGTCCACGATCGTCTGGACGCTGCTGCGCAAGCTAAAGCGCAAGGTGCTCCTCTGCGCTTTGCTACTTGTTTGCAGTATCGATATTATGCTTAAGTGTTGTCGCTACTGCGTAACAGACTCTTCGAAACCCGTCGCTCGGCATCCGAATCCTGCTGAATTCTTGATTCAGCATCTTCTGCCGTTTGTCCGTCGACTGGTTGAACTGCTCTCAACCCGTGTTCGTCAAATGCTATTTGAGTATCGCCAAACTTTTGCCATGTATTCGATTTTCTTCACTCGAACCTGAGCTTCCGCTGGTGTAACATCATCTGCAAGAGCATTGCTTAAGGGAGTCAGCTGTGCAAATGGTCACGTTCTTTGTGTGAGTGAACTATGGCGCTCGGTTGCAAAGGAATTTTTCGATTCCCATCTACCGAAGAACTTCGTCGCTTCGTCCGCACACATGCGATCACGAGAAACTATTACTTTGGCTCGTCTGCGATTACTCGCTTCTCGCCATGGTTTCGATAACACTGCTTTGTGCTCAAGTGTCCTTTGTCTTTTCCTGTTTTAACGACACTTTCTCTAATGTTATTGCACGAATGCTTTTCCCGAAGACACTGTCGAATGCCTATTATCTTATTGTTTCGACAACACTGTCTCGAAAACTAATTACTCGCATAGACGAATGCTCGACCACTTCGCAACTCAAGGTATTCACCATCAACCGACACCATTAATCCGCGCTGTAGAAATATTTCGATTTTTTGCGACGTTTTACGCGATTTTCCGTTGATTTAAGATTACTGCTTTGCCCCGCATGGGTTCGATTATTGCTGTTGGGCGCCAATTTATGTTTTTCAGACGTTAACACCGACATTTTGTTGTAATAAACATGAGTCTTTATTTTCGTACATTCTCTGTTTCCGCCACATTGCTAACTAGCCCCTTTCCCCCGAATCTTTACATTTCTCGTCTACTGCGGCGCTGTATTCCGGAACACGTGTGCGCTGTCAACCGCGCAATAGCCGCAATGGGACTCTAAACGAGGAACCGTAAATCACTATAGGCTCCCTCGAAAATCATTATAGATTATTTTTGGGAATCTTTACCAATATTATATATCCGATTCATATTTAGTCGATTCGTTCCGCATTGCTAGTGTCTTTTTAGTGTTCTTTCCGTGTTGATTTAAGTAAATTCTGTATTGTTACGTTTTCGCATTTCAGTAGACTCATTTGAACGTATTATTTACTTGGCCAACCTGTCAATTATTCAAAATTAATATATTTAGCATATTGGATTATATACCGTTTAGAATTTCGATAAAGAAATTAATTGTTAGATTATCTTACGTATGTTTCTCCGCTTAATATTTATTCTATTGCTTGCCTATCTTTAGTTGCGCTTTTCTTTCCGCATTTATATTGCAGTGTTATATCCCAAAGCGAATCTACTCAAATAAATGCAACCAAATGCAATCTGCAAATTCTTTTCGGCACATCGAACTTTGCGATTGCCTCATGTAAATTTTAGAACGCTGAGTAACAGGCCACGCGCTCACCCCACATGTCAGCGCCAGGTATGAAGCAAGACTCTTTACAAGATCATCAATATTGCGCTGGATTGTATTCGGAACCGAACATCAGTCTTTCTTGAATTTTGGCAACCAACAGAACTCCTCTACGAACCACCGTCGAAATCATCGATTTTTGCTTGTTCCTCCGTGAGTAGTATCTTGCGTGTCTTCGGATGCCTGTAACCAAGCCTTCCCACCCGAGGGCCATGGAAGTCACCGCGATGAGCGTTCGTATCAATCTATCGCGAGAGTAACGGCAGACAACGGAGTGCATCAGAAAGAACTCATACCTGTGAAACCCTTCTGAACTCTCCAAAATAATCTAATCGCAACCTCCGTAAGTGAACGAATTCTTTATAAACTCTGTAATCTAACTGTAGCAAATTGAAGGTGCTCGTTGCTTCTCATTCGAATTTGCAATAGCAATAAACAGTTCACTCTTCCAAGCGACCCAACCTACAAATCTTTCAATAATCTTATTTCAGTCCCAATAACACGGAAAACAGATACGCCTAGCGTTTAAATGATAGTCCACAGTTAAAATATATCTACACCCTAGCAGTTTCACTAGCTACGGCTTTAGTTTGTATAGACTCCTTTTCCTTGTCTTTATTAATTTTGTGTAAGCTTTTGTTAATTTGCTTTGGTTTATCTCGCACCGTTCATACCTGGTCTTTTCTTACCGCACGTCTTTGGCTTGTATGCATTTTTTTCTGCTGTTTTCCTATCTAATATTATTCCGTGTTAGTGTCTGAATAAAAGTCTAGCAAACTAGAAAAAAATTGTATGTATAATCGTTTCCAACCGAAACATGAAAAACTTCAAATCAATGTACTGATAAAGATGTCTCTATGGCGACTTAACTAATTGTAAGACATCTGAAAGCGAGACTTCCGGAAATCTTAAACTTGAAGTTACAACATTGTCTCAGAAGGACAGAAGCCCATTAAAGACGTTCAATTGGCGTGTTCAAGATGTCTTTATGTTAACAGGGTACCCACTGGATGTGTCTATGATTATGAAAGTGGCCTGAGTCAACAAATATTAACAAATTTAACTAATCAAAAAATAATATTTTTAACGTTCCTGCTTTAAAAGTAGGATAATGAACGTCTTTTTTCTTACAATACGTATGTACAGTTTGACGAATATTATTATCAATCCATCATTAAATAGATCTAAAGCGCTAAACCATTTATCTATTCTACTAATTTAAGTCTCAGACTTGTCCTACAACCGACCGTTTGTCAGTAGTCATTAGCGTAAAACACTTTCAACTAGCTAATCAAAGCAGTAAAAAATCAGAGGAAATTCCTCTGACATGCAAAAAGAACTTCGCACACAGCACAAATTATGAAGATATCGATAAGACGTTTTCAGAAATTTCTATGTCCCGCGTTTTGACGTCTTATAGACGTCTCGTGTTAAAATGACATCTTTCTTACAATTAGACATGATTCGTCTATAGGGCATAAAAAAACATAAGACCCTTTCAATACATCTTAACGACGATCTAACTTATAGAATTCTTTACTATTATAGAATGGCTCTAATACTTTCATTATACGAATAGAGAGCGAGTGTGCAGCCGTGTGTCGAAAAATCATATAAAAAAATATTACTTACTTTTTTTTTGTCAGCTCCATGGTACAAAGAGTTCACTACAGTCAAAAGATCATCTATGATAAAAGTACCAACTTTTACATCCATTCCAGTTGTAGGCATTAATTGTTGGCAAATATGAATCATCCTTTTACAATCTTCAATTTGAGTATGTATTTCATAAGACTTTGCCTCCAATAAATGCTTCCAAGCTTGACGAAAATATTGTTTGGCTTTTTCTCGTTTTAAAATTTGTGCTGCGAAACAAAAATAATAGCATTCTTATTAAAATTCATCATAAAATAAAAAAAATAATACTTGGATCGCACATTTTAACACACTAGAGACCATCTGAACATCCAGCCACCCAGTAGTACTATCCAATAAACAAAATGTTCAGAATTGAAAAGAAAGCAAAGAGCTTGGATACTGATTTGTAAATTAAGGAAAACTATCGCGTAGATAAAAGGCATAAAAGCGTTGTCCAATGGATACTGCCATTTGAATAAGACGCATTTATGCTCATTTTGATTACACTCAAAATACAATATATTACCTACTGAAAAGAACATAAACACTGCTATTATATTATGTAGCTGGAAGACTCTAGTTTCTAAATCACTAATATTTTATCTTATATTGTGTAGTATTAATACAAATATTAAGCAAGTGAAAAATGACATTTTCACTCATTTTTCTTACTTTTTTCATTAACCTTTACTGTTTTATAAAGAAGAAAACTTATGGATTACTAGATACCCTGAGTGATCCTCGACAGGTTAAACATCAATAATTGTTACATTTGTATTACTAGATTAATAAATCATATAGAGAGATTTCCAGGTGGCAACACAGACACAGCAGTGCAATAAAGCAAAATATTAAGCTTTTATAAAAGCATTCCACTAAAGCTAACCAATCTTTACACTCTTATATTATAGAGATATGCCTGTTCACTGGAAAGCTTTCTTGCTTGTACAATATATAATCAAAAATACAATTACCTTTTTTAGAAAACAAAATTATTTGATTATTGTGGGATATTTCATGAGACACAATGTCTGCTTGTAAATCACACTTTTCATTTCTTAATCGAGTAACATTTCTCATATTCTGAATCGTAATATCATTTCCACCATTTTTGAATCTGTATAAGGTAATATTTTTGCGCGATTCTAATACAAATGAACTTGTATTTAGAACTTCTGATAACTCATTGATTAAAATCCCCAGTGCACCATTACTAAGTCTAGGAGAATATTATGTTTATATATTAATCATGAATACTTGAATAATTTCCTTATATTGTATAACCCCTTACGATTTCCTTATGCCAGTTGTAAGAGCAGCCAGTGGACATCCAAGAGAAATAGCCCAATCAAAACGATCTACAAAATCTCCCATTTATTACCTGTAGTCAGATGAAATTTGTTAATATACATATTTGTCTACAAACAGAAAGAAATTTCATTGTAAAAATGAGTGGATAAGAAAATTAGTATGTAATTAAATGTAATTCTAAATAGTAGAAATTTAATTTAATACATGTGTCCTGTATAATAAATATATACATTAAATTAAAAGTGTCTGTGGCTATGTTTTCATTGGAATTCACTTGAAAGGTACAAAGTACATAAGAAATTTACCCACTTGAAAAGTTATGGGTAAAAATTCCATGTACTCCACCTTAAGTTCAAATATCGTTGAAACATAGCCTATAAGTTGTAACGTATCAGTAATATACAAGTATGCTATACAAGTAAAACATATTTTCAATGAAAAATGAAACTCCTTTGTATACTTTTGTGGGTCGTGCAAGTTTAAAATTATACAATAATTTTTAAATATTTAAGATTTTGTACACAATTACCAATATCGCACACTTAGTTGAAACAGTAATTCAATTTAAATTTGTTTACACTAATTACGTATACAGGACCATGAAATAAATAGACGAAGTATAGCTACTAGCGATCGTATTTTGGTCAAGATATAAAGGTGATCTTTTAGATCACTGGGTGCTTTCCAACAAGGAACACAGAGGACACAGTGTGACACAGTGTATAACACAGAGTGTTCCAACAACTCAATGTCACACTATTCGACACAGCCGATAACTGAGTTTGAGCGTGTTAGTACGTCAGGGCTGCCAGCAATCATGCAAATTTATTGTTTTATATGTGGTACCTAAGAAAAAAAGTGAAAAATACACAATGCTAACCTCAGTGAAGTTAGCTGGACAACTTTAACTTTTTAACTTTTTATCATACCTAATCGATTGGTGGTCGGTTGGTGGTCATTGGTGGCGTAATTAAAACATTTGGTGGTCACTCATTCTTTTATAATCAAGTAATCAAAATTTGACC
>JASANN010000361.1:130171-147685 GCA_031762395.1 Calameuta pygmaea | reverse complement strand
CTTTACAAATACCGTTGTCCAACGGGCCATGGAACTTTTAAGACACTATGCGGGTGCGCGAATTATTAGGCAGGCAAGGTTCTTCTTCTTTTCTAACGGATAACATACTTACCTATTGTTGTTTCATTGATATTTGATATACAATTTTCAACCAAAATGAATAAATCTTGATTTCACTGTGCCTCCAGTAGGCGTATTATTTTAAGGAAGAATATCAATTTTAGTGTATGCTCTGCCTAGTCGCCTTAGTTTAAAGTTTGTTCACGATCACAAGGCGACTCCGGCTACCGATTCAGATAACATTCTCGTTATCTGGTCTTCTTCGAGTCGCAACCCTCCTCAGAAGTTACGCTCTTGGACTGATTCGTATAGTTACGCCAATGCTCTCGGAAAGATTCGATAGTCTCGACGTACGAAGTTGCCGGCGAGAGCAGAGTATCCGTCGGAGACGTCTCCACGAGCCGGCAGAGGGCCGGGGGAGTTAACGGCACCCCGCTGGAGATGGACAAAAAGCTATGAAGCGGGCGAAGGTATAGTTTTTGTTACGCTTAAGGGGAGCGGAGAAACCCCCTGATCCGAATTATGGCTCTTGTGTCCAGTTTTCACCCGATGCCCTGAGGTAGTGGCCGTGGAGGATCTGCAAAAGTTACTTGTCTATTAGCTAAGGAACGCTGTCAATTTGGTTTAAAGGGACGACTCGAGGAAACGGATAATAGTTTCGGGTATAAGAATTTCGATCAATCAGAATGACTAGTTCTCGAATTAGACTATTGTCAAAGCAGTTCTCTTGGGAGACCGATCGACATGCCTAGAGCTGGTTCGTGTTCCCATACTATCTGGTGATAGCTTTTCTAGCTGTGTTTCCAGTACAGTATAAAGAGCTTTCGCTTATGTAGCTTTCGCGTTGCTTTCACGATATCCCGAAATTCCTATCGATTTTTTGTGTGTTTTGAAGGTGCAGTGATGTGCAATAGAGCAATGCCCATCTGAATGTCCCCTGGATACAGTTTTCGGCTTTCACGGATTAGCTGAATCAGCTCCGATGAAGATTCCCAATTTATTAATTGGTGGAAGGATTTCGGTTTAATAAATTTGATTCGTCCTGTTATGTTCTCGAAAAATTGCCCTCTGTTTCCGGCATTATTTACCTGACGCTTACTCCGACCCTCATTACCTCAACCTAGCAGCCTGCGTCGCCGTGCATTTCCGTAACTGTTCTCTCCGTTCATGCAACCAGTTGCGTTTGCTGATTTTACACGGCTGTAAAAATCGACAGGATCCGTTGAGTTTCCGTCTTTTCTAATAGGTTACTTCAGAGCTCTCGTTTTGGCGGAGTTGAGATTGTTCCACCTGAACTTCTAGATCATACCGGCGTCTTCAGTTTCTGGTGAAAAAAATTGGCTGGCGCCCATGTGGCACGTAGATGCATGGACAAAGAGTGGACGGTCGCAGGTAACTTGGGTGTTCTTGGATTTTCGTTATCGGTGTTGAGTTAACAAAATACTTTACAAATTTTAACTTTGAACATGGTTCTAAGAGACATTTTGTAATAATAATATAACTACTTAATAATTACCTACTTACAACACGATATTCCATTTCAGTACTCGTAACTACTGCCGAAATATTCTTCAAATGAACTTTGTTATGTATGTAATATAACTAATCAATTTTATGTTCAATTATATAAGTACTGCACTTCTGTTTCAGATTCCGATTACGTTGCACAAAGAACCTGAAATTAATGCCAACGGAGAGGAAGTGATGAAATGCGGCTTTAAAATTGGTGGTGGAATCGACCAGGACTTCAGGAAAAGTCCACAAGGGTATACAGATAATGTAATATGAAACTTTCTTTTATATGAGATGTTCCTTGTGCGTGAGATGATTCATTTTCGTTAAGTGTATTACAACGGTTGCTTTATAATAAATTTGTAATAAATTGCCATCTCATGGGATATTTATAAGTGATTCTAGTGTAAAGTAGAATGCTAAAATATAAGATTCCCGATAAAAAAAACAGAAACATAATACATGAAATGATGTCATTTGCTGCTGATTCAAATAAAATTTCAAATGCATTTTACTTGCCGCTTTTAGGGCAGAAAGGACCACGCACTTTGCTTATGAATATTTTTCGATCTAATTCGTTGAACTTGAAATATTTTGCAATTTATGAAGCATTGACGCCTGATTGAAGTATCCAGACGTCCTTTAACAAAAAGAATTAAATCGACAAATAAATATTCAGCAAAAAGATCGAAAAACAAAGTAAATTGAAAGGGAATATATTTCAAAATATGCGAAATACAAAATATTCAGTAACTCCTACTCAAGTGTTTATATCAAAGTCGTCTATTTTCTTGTTCAAGCAGCTTCTTATAGGCCTCTTCTTATCCCTGTTTAGTAAACGAATAGAAAAGCCACACGTTATACAATATAAAATTCCTAATGTTACCTCGTGTAATGTTCTGCGATCTAACCGAATAGATCAGAATTTTTTAGGATCGCGTATTTACGAAGTCGTGCACTGACCAGGTCGATAAAGTATCACACGCGTTTTAATAATAAAAACTGCACGATAGTTTATCTAAAGACTGTGAACTAATACACCGTGTGGCTTAATAATCATTCATAATACTTTTATAAAATTAAACGCGATTCAGAAATTTGATGTTAATTCTTATTAAATGAACCCCTTAACAAATTCATTTTTGGATATTTAAAGGCGCGTTTTAATCGTTGAAATTCAGCTACAGTGTGGGATAAATATAAAACTTCTATTTCATCGCATTCCTAATGAAAAATGGCGGGGAAGCTTCGGGTGCGCTTGCGATATCTCGAGATCTCCATCACGGGATTGTCTCCGAAAATAATAATTTTGTGAGAATCTGCAGTATCGTTAAAGATGATATGACGCAAGAACTGGACCTGATTGGCCGGCGCGTTCGGAAGTTATGGCCAATTAAGTGTTTCCACTTCAAGGGGGTGTAGCTCCCCCCAGCGTGATGCTACAGGGATTAAATGGGGGTGTTTTTTTAATACCGAAGGATTCTCTCTCTCGTGCCATAATTAGAAATATGAATTTCCTTTCGGAACCACTAGTTCTCGCACTTTTCAAAAGTCCTAAACTGCACTATTTCACTCCAACCTCTGCCGTTCAGCCATTTTGTATCTGATCGGGATAAAACTGTTATTATTCGAACGGGAAGGAAATTTCCTAAAAAATATGTCTGGTTTTTTTAAATCGGTCATAGGTTCGCAGAAATACGCAAAAATTCAAGTGTTCCCCTTCAATTGCGCTTTACTGTATATGAAAGTAAATCATTTCCAGTCTTATGACGTGAAATAACGTCACAATACGTTGAATTAAACCTATGAATTTTTTCAGATTTCTATAATCATTGTAGATACATTTACCAAGTGTCTGAAAGATCCAACACCTAAGCACTAATGAGCCCTACTAAAATTTTCTAATTGAGGCCGCCGTGATTGAATTTAAGACGTTTTACTAATATTAAGGAAGTTATGACACATTTCTGCAGGTGTTAAAACTGTTTGTACCCTTTAAGACGCAATGGAACAGGCTATTTATATCGGTTAGTTGTCACATGGACGAGACAGAAAGCAAAGAAACATCGCACAAAAAATCTCTTAATTAGCTATACAAGAGTAATTCCTAATAATATGGTTTAAAGTTGATACATGTAAAACAATCTCTGCGAGCTTCCTTTTTTTATGTTTCATACGTGTAACAGTGCAAGAAGGAATGTAAAGAAAACAGCAAAGTTATTGTGGGTTTGCCATGACATATTTGTAGACTGTAACTTTCGAGATTTAGTTATATTTGATGTTTTCCAAAAAATAATTTAAAAATCTGGGTTCCCAGGAATAGCAATTTGTTTAACAAGTTGCGAAAGTAGGCAATTTCTGAAAAGTGTGACGCGCCATCACACGATTCGGCAATTGCTTGCTTCGCAACATTTCAAATACAATATTTTTCATAGCAAATCTGGCGTGTCTGATTTTCGGCGTTTACGAAGAGATCGCGGACCGCGGCCGATAGCTACTTTCGCAACTCCAGCTGATGATTACTTTCATCTCTTGTTGCGAAAATGAGCCGAACTGAGCCGAGCCGAGTCGAGATGAACTCGACGGAAATTCAATCGGATGTTATTCAAGCGTACAAAAATATAGTTCCTATGTCATATGTTTTCACGGCATGCCGCAACACGAGGCACCATCATCACGTCGGAATTCGTCAAGCCATTCCTCCATTTATGATAACGTTTAGAAATACGATTTTTCATGCTTTTAAAGAACTGTTTTACAAAAATTCAGTTTTTCCACGACTCAAAAAATACATAGAGCTTTCATTAAAAAAAAACTTTTGCATTTCAGGAATTGAAATAAATAAACATGATATTTTTGAAACTTTAAATGTTTTCATGAGAAATAATTGAAAGCGAAATTCAGAGACTTGATGGATTTTTTGTAATATATTTTCATCAATTTGGATAGCCTGAAAATGTTTGTGCAATTTTTAAGAAATACGCATCGGTTCAATCATTCGATGATAGATAAGAGTGCTTGTGCAGGCTTAAATTATATGAGATTTATCTAAAAAATATAACATATCATATACAAAAGTTACTCAGTAGAAACGTGCCAGCTGAAGTTGAGTTTAAGTGACCGACACGTCAGTGTGGCCCCGCCAAAAAATGACATCTAGGCACAGCTCACCGTCACTGATTCACATAAGCACGCAGTAGCAGTTCGCATAGCAATAAGTTAGGTTTTTAAAATATCTCAATAGTTATGTTACTGAAATGATTAATAACCTCCTTCTGCCATTAGCAAAGGGAGGGGCGAAGACAAGAAAATTGAACAAACCCAGGTCTTTAGATTCGCCATCATTCTCTGGCAAGCCTCTTCTGGGTCCATATCCAATTTATACATGTTTATATATTCCCAGAAATATCCTAACGCTTCTGTGAATCCTTTTAGTTATCGTAGAACTGTTCTAATAGTTACTGCAATCTGTTGTGAAAATAAATCTAAACTGATATTACATTTTGCTATTACAATATTAATTAATTATTTCAGTGACCTAACTATTGAAATATTTAAATAATTTATTGTTATGTGCGCTTATGTGAATCAGTTACGGTGAGCTGTGCTTAGCTATAATTTTTTTGGAGAGGCCACATTGCCGTATCAGCCACTTGGGCCTAACTTCAGCTGGTGCGTTTTTACTGAATAATTCTGCATATACTACTAGACTCGTGGTAAGATTCTAAAAAAAACAGTACTTGCAAAATTGACAAATTCAATCGGTATTGAAGAAAATTGTAATTAAAAATTGAAAATTTCCATGAACCAAGAGTGTTAGCTGATCGACAAATATCAGTGAGGTATGAAATTGAAAGAGCATTTCCCTCAATGAATACCAACAAAATATCTCCATTCCTCCATTTGCTAAGTACATCAGTAGAATTAGAAAAAAGGATATTTTGTATTTCCTGTCTATTGTGTTTTCGTATGATTTCTTCGAGTGTAGGAAGAGTCTTGCCTAATTTAATCGATGTACTTATCGAGGGGGGGGGGGGGGGATTTTTATATTCATTGGGAAAAATATTCCGCCAATCCAAAGCCCCATTGATTTTTGTCGATCAGCTAATACTCTTGTTTGGGGAAAATTTTCAATTTTTAATTGTAATTTCTTATATACTAATACGTGATTGATTGACTCACGGTCATAAAGCAACTCCCGCTAACGATTCAGGTAACGTTCCCGCTTTCTGGTTTCCTTCCAGTCGCCACCTTGCTCAGAAGCTACGCTCCTAGATTTATACGTATAGTTACGTCAACGCTCGCGAAAAATTTGTATTTTCAAGTGGTCTAGGTGCTCGAATCTGCCATGGAGAGATAATCTCGTCGTACCGAGTTGCCCGGCAGAAGACAGTACGCGACGGAGATGTCTCCATGGACTGGCAGAGGTTTAGATGAGATACTGGCGCCCCTCTAGAGTGTGGCAAAGGGCTGTAGAGCAGGCGCAGATATAGTTCTGGTACGGTTAAGGGCAGGGGAGGAACCCCCTAGCCCGAGTTAAGGGTGTGGTGCCCAACTGTCGTTTGATGCTAGGGAAGCGGCTGTGGAGGATCTCCAAAAATTACGTACCGATTTGCTAAGGAACGCTCTTGATTTGGTTTAAAGGAACAACTCGAGGGAATGGATAAGAGTTCATGGCTACAAAGAATTCGACGAATCAGAATGATTAGTTCTCGAATTTGACTATTATCAAAGTAGTTTGTCTTGGGACACCGATTGAGGTACCTCGAGCTGGCTTGCGGTGCGGTGCTATCCGTTGATAGTTTTTTTTAGCGGTGTTTTAATACGGTATAGAAGGCTCTCGCCTGTATAGTTTTCGCATTGCTCTCGTGATATCCAGGAAATTCTACGGATTTTCTGTATGTTCCGCAGGTGTCCTAGTGCAGTGCCCGCCTGAGTGTCCTCTGGATCCAGTTCTTGGCCATCGCAGATTAGCTGCACCAGCTACGATGATGACCGATTTATTAATTAGTGAAGGGATTTTGGTTGATAGTTCCGATTCGTTCTGTCACATTCTCGATCATATGCTCTCTGTATCTCGCACCATTTGCCTGGCGCTTACTCCGATCATCTCTACCTCAACCGGGCAGATTGAGCGGCCGTGTATTTTCGTAACCGTCCGCTCCCGTTCGTGCATTGAGTTGCGCTTGCTGATTTTACGCGACCCCAAAGATCAGCACCTACGGTTGCGTTTTTCAATTTTACACGTCCTCAAAAATCGACAGGATCCGTTAAGTTATCGTATCTTCTGATAGGTTCCATCAGAGCTCTCGTTTTGGCGGAGTTAAGACTGTTCTACCTGATCTCCAAGGTCATACTAGCTCGTCAGTTGCTGGCGAAAAAAAGAATTGACTGGCGCCCGCCTGCCATGCGCACGCATGGATAAAGGGTGGACGGCCGAAGATGACGTGCGTTAGTTCTCGGATTTTCGTCATCGATGTCGAGCTATGAATAGTACATTACAATACAAGTGCGCAAAGTAAGTGATTCCCGCAAGAGTCGGGTTTGTCGCCCGAGTGTAGCGAGGGTAACAAAATTGACGAGTGCGGGAGACACTTATGCGCACGTGTATCGTATACTATTTTTCCTAACAAGCTGCGTAAAATTCGACACCATCGGTAACTCGTTTGTAATATTAAATTATTAAGTACGTCAAAATCAATGCACACAACATAGAGGGGGGTCCAGGAGCGAAGCCCTTGGTGGGGGCGGTGGGGGGATTCGCCCCCATAAAATAAAAAAAATTAATTAAAAAATTGTAATTGGATAAAAAAAAACTTGCACAAAGTTTGATCACAATGGTAATAAGAGGCAAATGATCTGAAGTTGAATTTTAGATGGTTATATTTAGTTTTGGTCATTTTTATTATACATATTAATAGTTACGGTACAATTATTAAAATTAATCGGAACATTTCTTTCGAAATTTAAAGTAGATGACAGATTTAGGTTTGAGGCTTTATCTGCGATAGAATGAATGTCGTTTGAAGATTCTTTTAAAATCGGCACTGGTGCTGCTGGCTCAGTTTGGGCCGTAGAAGTTGATGGTAATTTATCAGAATTAACTTCATTAGCTTTTGAGCGTTTACTTTCTACCGGCTCAGTTCCGGCGGAAGAAGTTGACGCAGATGGATCCAAATCTTCGTGATGAGAGCTATGCAATCGCTTCAGTAGAGATGCTGAGTGCGGAGCAATAGAGCTCATTATCTGTTAACCGATTTTCTTTTTGTTCGTTAGAGAATTTCCAATATAACCTTCCGCAACTGCATCAGATTTCCAGCCCCCGTGCCGTTTAAGTGTCTTAATATCGGCTTCAGCATCAATAAGTAGTGTCGCAGATGTCCGCTGGAGACTGTGACCAGTGTAAAGTTCAGGATCGGGCAAATTTAAAAATGTTGCTACCTGTTTAGGTATACTTCCGAATGTATTAATGCCGATTGGTTGTTGATTACATTTTCCATTTCTAAAGCACAAAAAGAATCGACCGGTCTTGGTATCATCTGGTCGTTTTTGCATGTATGTTTTACATATATTGTAGAACTTCCCAACAACCGTAAAAGATCGTTCGATTTCAGTTTTTGTCTTTGGTACACGAATAAAACGGAACGTATTGTGATCGTCTATATCCTTTACTGTCATGGCAGTCAACTCCTCACGTTTACACGCACCGGAAATTCCAATGACAACAGCTACCTAGAAAAGTTTAGGAACGTAAGTCCTGCGTTAGATGTGTGTGTATACCTATATATAAGCACATGTGGATTTATTATATTTACCTTCGTTATTAGCCATTGATTATCTGGAGCATCATTGTAGAATTTGGAGATATTAGTCGACGTGAAAACCTTAGTTTTCTTGGATTTGTATCCAGCACTTTTTTTCTTCAAGTAAGCGACCAATTTGTTGTATTTGCTAATGTCAATATTATCGTACGCTTTTACCGTAGCTTTTAACATTGAATAGCGTGACCATAGCGAGGTGATGCGAGATTTTGTGCAAGTTCAGCAAAATAAATCAGAAGAACATTTTCCGAAAATGATTTGGTTTTTTAGAAGCACGCCACTTTTTAAAGACATTATACACTTTAGTATATTTCCTCCGAGATGCGTCCGGTAGTAAATTTAAAGCCACGGTTTTTGCCACTTCGATAATTTCCAATGGCACTGTGTTGTCACAATCAGTGTCACTTTTTTCAGTTTCGGAATCCACTTTTATCACTCCTTGACGCGCGCGAATTAAGTACGTATTAGGTGACGTGACTTTTGGTCTGGCTTATGATGGAACAATGAGAGACGCAGTGGCCTAGGACTTGACACTTGTGTATTGGTTGATTTGATATAGGTATGTGTTTACTTTCTACTCAGTATTGAAGCTCTTGGAAGCGCGACTGTAGAATCCGGATTAACTTTTAAATAGGATGCCAAGAGGCGGTTTTTAACTCATTTTATGCCTAACGAAATGCAATATTGTTTGGCTTAGCTTGGCGATTGCGATGCGAACGCGTCCGGCGTGCTCGGCGACCGTCATTTAAGAGGTCATCACATATGAATTCGAATCTGGCGATATTACACGTGGAATTATAATGTGCAAATTAACCGTTTTGCACACGCGTTTGACATTGCGGGAATGAGGCACATTGCGCACGCAAATCCGTGCGCAAAATCGAATTTTGCGCATGCTCTTAGGAAAAATACGTTACAATTTTTCGTTTATAAATATGAACAACTTGGGTTAGGAACAATTATAGGGTTGTCTAGCCCGTTTTATTAAAATATGACATTGCAATTGTCAGGAAGTGGCGAGAAGGTCTACAAGTTTCCGTTTTACGCTTTCGGTCCGTCTTTTGCTATGACTCTTTACGAGTCGTAATCCGATAGGAGTCGTGGGAGGGTGCACTGGGTTCCTCTGTCTTTGGTTTTTCGGAATAGGCAACATTGGACTCAAGTGTTTCGGAACCGAGGAGAGTTAGACGGTCAACTCCATATTGTCAAAACGGGTTGACGGCAGGCGTTTCGTAGACAGGTGCAAAGGGTGTGGTGGTAGAGCTTGCAAGAATGGAGCCGACCACTGCATCCGCCAGATAAACGAGACTGGGGCGAGGTCGAGAAGTAGGGGCGCAAAGGTGTTCAGAGCACCTTGTCGCCGTGTGGCGCTAACATGTGGTCGGTTAGTGCGAATTGCGTTTCTTCGGCATATAGAGTCTACTGAGATAAGCGTCTTATAGTACTGACTGAAAGTCCTTGAAAGGATCCCAGGAGCAAGGTACTAGGACTCCTTCAGCAACTCACCAATTCCTGCTCGGTTTTCATGGAATAACTGACTGATTTTACCCTGAATCATTGGTTTTTTATCCTCTGATTTGAAGTTAACGCGCGAACCTCTACTTTGTGATAATACCGCGCAACGATTAAAATTTCGAAAAGAAGGCTTTTAAAACTACAGTCTCCAGCGGGTAACAAATTTACTCACAAACTGATTAACATTTTTCAATTTTGCAAGTACCGTTTTCTTATGAATTTTATCACGATTCTAGTGTTTTATATCTGATACGAGACTTTTCGAATACCCTGTATATGATAGTAACTTCATCTCAAAATCACATAACGATAAAGAAGTCCAATAATTGAAAAATTATGTTTTTATTTCTTCAGGGCATATACGTGACTGAATTACACGAAGGTTCTCCAGCAGCAAAGAGTGGCTTAAGAATGCACGACAAGATACTACAATGCAATGGGTACGATTTTACAATGGTCACACACAAGAAAGCTGTAGGCTACATTAGAAAACATCCTGTGCTTAATTTACTAGTAGCACGTAAAGGTGTAACTAGCACATGAAAGAGAAAAACCGACAACCACGTAATAAAACTTTAATTAGGATCCTTAGGCGTAATGAGTTCTTTAAACATAGACATATATAGAAGTATAATTTAAGAAGTCAACTAATAGTTTAAATACTTCAAACAGTTAAATTTGGTTGTCATCTCTGTATATATTAAGTTATTTTAGACATTTGTTTACAAAAAGTATTACTAACTCTTGTAAGGTTTGAATTTTATAATTGTTCTCTAGGTCTTGTTCTTTGCGTATCACTTCGCACGTCGAAAGTGTAATAAAGAATATCAAGTCTGATTTAATAAACCAATAAGAGTTGGTAATTTCAGGATTAAGTGCATATATGAATTTATATTTTTGCTTTATAATGTTAAAAGATGATTTTAGTATTACTATTTGTATAATTAAGAAAGAACAATAGAATTAAGTAGTATGGTGAAATAATCTATAGAATAACTAGAACACCCTACCTCTATATTTTACCCTCTACAAATTTGATTCCAAATATATAGCTTATTTCATAAGATATAGCAAAATAAAACTTTCGTAATGTAATCTGAATACATGCACTTGATGAATTATAATATAAGTTGTACAATTATTATATAGATTTTTGCCTGTTTGATTCGAATAATTGGTTCATTAACTTTCTAACTAATATTATAAATCCGAAAGTATGAACCGGACTAAATTGGACAGCAAGGAAGGGCGAGAAAATGTATTTCACATTTATATCATATCACGAAGATCGGAACAACGATTAAAAGTTATATGAAGTCATTATAATTCTACATTCACAAAGGCAGACCAAATTTTTGAGTCAAACACCTTGGTAGTTGTAGTTTGGTTTATTCCATCCCCTAAGGGTTACAAGTCTTCCGCTTCCGCTTCCGCCCTTTCTCTTTTCTTACATTTCTGACTCCTTAAACTATTTTCATATCACCTTAATTTATTTACATTTCTTTCTGTACTATTCTTATCCTATTCCCTTTCCCTTACGCTCCTCCTATTCGTTCTCCATATCCTAATTTTTATTCTATTTACATCTTTTTTTCGCACACTCTCTCGCTCCTTTGTCTCTCTCGCACCTATTATACCTTGACTGAATTATTTTTTTCTCTCTCTCACTTTCCTGAATCGCATCATCTTTGTTTTGCCTGCATTCACCACTAACTTTTTCCTATCAAAGTATCCCTGCAGTCTCCTTACCATGCTCCCCATTTCTTCCTCGTTTTCCGCCACCAGCACCACGTCATCCGCATACGCCAAGGAACATACTCTCCTCCCTGCCACCTTTACCCCTCCCCATCTTCCCTTCCTTAGCTCCTCTTACATGTCTGCGGTTACTATATTAAATAATATTGGCTGTCCAAAAACCTTCTCCTGTCTCTCCTCCCACCTTCACTCTACTTATCGTCTCTTCCTATACTTCCTCTACCTTTGTCTCAAACCCTTGCACACTCCTCTCTCTTTCATTGTCTCCCATAATACCTTCCTATCCACTGAATCAAACGCTGAATTCAAGTCTACGAACATCGCCACCAGCTGCCCTTTCCATTTCTCTATCTGTCTACTCACTATGTAGTTTGATACATAGATATTGTCTATCGTCCCCATCCCCTGCCTAAAACCCGTCTGATTCGGCGGTATTATTCCCTTTCTTTTCACTTCTTCCACTAATCTTCTCGCCACGATTGCCGTGTATATCTTATACAAGGCTGGCATCAGTGTTACTCCCATATAATCTTCTACCCTACTCCCTTCCTCTTTTTTCACGATCGGCGCCATTATCCCCTCTTTCCATCCTCCCGGCCAACCTTCCGCTTTCTATACCCTTCTACATATCTCCCAAGCTATTTCTATCATTCTTTCTCCACCTCATTTCCATGCCTTGTTTGGTATTTCATCCCCTCCCATTGCCTTCTCCTCCTTCAGTCTTTTCACTGCTTTCCTAATCTCTTCCTTGCTCAGATCTGCTTCCCCACCTTCCCTCTTTGTTTCCTTCGTCCCCATCCTTATCCTGTCCTCCACTCCTCCTAACAATCTCATAAAGTACTCTTTACACTCCTCTTCTCCTATTTTCTCATTTACCTTCTTTCTGCCTTTCCTCCCCTTGTTCACTATCTCCCATACTTGATTTTCCGTTTTCGCTCTCGCTACCTCCCTCATCAGTCTTTCTCTTTCCTCCTCCTTCTTCCTTTCACACATCTCCTCATACCCCGTTTTCTTCGTCCTGTAATCCTCTTCCTTGATCTTGCCCTTCCTCCATTTTCTTAGCTCCTGCCTTGTCTCTGTCTTTCTCTCTCTGCACTGTTCATCCCACCATCTTTCTCTCCTCCGTTTCCTTTCTCTACTCTCCGTTTCCTTTCTCTACCCTCCGCTTCCTCGCTCTCCTTCATTCCCTCTTTTATTCTCTCTATTATCTTCTCCACCATCTCCACTCCTTCCCCTTCTACCTTCATTTTCTCCGTTCTCTTCTTGTACTCTTCTTTCATTTTCGCTTCCCACTTTTCTCCCTCCTTTTCTCTCTTTTCTTCTCTCTGCCTTCCCTCTCCTCATCGTCACCACCAGTGGGTGATCATCCGATTCTACACTATCTCCTGCCTCCATGCTCTCCACTTTCCTCCTTGTGCTGTCATCTCCTGGGACGTAGTCTATTACTGTCGCCTTTTTCCCTCCTGTAAACGTGAATTCCCCTTCTTCGTCCCCCTTTATATTTCCGTTTAGGATTTCCCATCCCACCTCTTCCAGCACTTTCCTCAGTTTTCTTCCGTCCGCGTTATCCTCTTCGTGCTTTAACCTCATATGCCCCTCCTCTTCTTCCTCTTCCCTCCCTCTGATTCTACCCCCCCCTTTCTTCCCGTTCACGCACTAAAGTCACCTCCTATTATTACTTCTTTTTCTCTTTGAGTCTCCATCCACTCCCTAATCCCCGCCATCTTCTTGTCCATATCCCCGTTCACGTATACTGCTATCACCGTCCACTCGTCCTCTCCCACCTTCACTCTTCTGATCATCAGTCCGTCCTCTTTACTCTGTTCTATTTCTTCCTCCCCTGCCATCTCTTTCCTTACTCCTACCATCATCCCTCCCGCTGCCCTGCCCTTCTTTTTCTTTCTCTTCGCCCATTGTGTCTCCCATACATATCCTGCCTGTACCTTATTTCTCACTTTGCTCCACTGATTCTCCTCCACCCATGTTTCCATCAGTACAATTACTTCACACTCTGCTATTCCCTTCCGAAACTTCTCGTCTTTGTTCATCAACCCATGCACATTCCAGAAGCCTATTTTCCACCTTGCCGCTTCTTTACGTCCTTCCTCCTTCTACCTTCTCTCCTCTCCTCCCTCTCCTATCCGTTTTTCGCTTCTTCTCCTTTCCTCCTTCTATCCGTTTTTTGCTTCTTCTCCTTTCCTCCTGCTCCCTCCCTCCCATGCCTTCCCCTCTCCTGCCCGCTCCCCTTCTCTTTCTTTCGGCCTCTCCTTTCCCTTTACATTTCTTAATACTTCTCCCCTCTCGTCCCATATCCATACCGATCTATCCACTGTTATTTTCTCATACTTTGCCTACACTCTCTTTCCCTTTCTTCCTTCTTCGCCCGCTATTTCTTTCAACAATCACTGCATTCTTCTCTCTTTCCACGTAAGGTCATCCTCAATCCTCTCCCTATCTCCTCTTAGTTTGTGCTTACTTCTTATCACCTCTACCTTTCCTTCTACACTGTCTATCGTCACTTCTATCATTGCTTCCATCCCTCTCCTACCCGCTTCCCGTTTTCCTACTTCTATTGCTCTCTTTATTCCCGCCTGCACCCCTATTCTCTTTAATATTCTCGTCGCAATCTGTGTCCCCGTCCCCTCCTTTGCTGCCCCTTTTATTATGAAATTCCTTCTTTTCTCTTCCCTTTCCCTTGCCCCTACCCTTCTCCCCATCTCTTCTACTCGCTCTTCCATTTCTCCCTTTCTCTCTGCTCGCTCGGCCCTTTTCCCCCTCTCTTCTTCTTTTCCCTTCTCTATCTTCTCTAGTCTTCTCTCTAGCTCTTCGGTTTTCCTCTCCTTTTCTTTCCACCTCTTCCAGTTTTGCTTCCACCTCCGTCACTCTTCCTTCTATCGCCTCTCTCTCTTTTCTCCGCCTCTACTCCCCCTTCCTCATTTCCTGTCTAAGTTTTCCTATCGCCTCTCTCGCGTCCCACACCTGCTTCTTTACCTCCTGTATATCCTTTCTTATCTCTTTCCTCGTCTCCCTTATCATTGTTATTACAGATTCCTCTTACCCTGTCTTATGCTCTGGTGATTTTTGCACTAGTTTGTTGTTATTACAGATTCCTCTTACCCTGTCTTATGCTCTGGTGATTTTTGCACTAGTTTGCTTTTCTGAAATGCCCGTTCCTCTTCCTCTCTTCCTGCACTCTGCTCCCTCTTCCTTTTCCACTTCTCGTTTAACTCGATCAACGCCTCCAGCGTATTGCGACTCGCGCTCGCACTCCTCTCTCTCGACAGCCTTTGTGCATTGCATGGCCTTCCACTCCTAACCTCTCTAACACTTTCCGCGCTTTGCCTATCTTTATTTTTCTATATTCAACCCTTCCTGATATTCTCTTTTAATCATCGTTCTCTCCTCTATGCTCCTAGCTCACTCTCCCCTGTTTTCACTTTTCTCACTCTCTCACAAACTTTTCCCCTGTTTCATACACTTTGCTCACTCTTTCATCCCGGCAACAGAAGTCCGCAACGGCGGTAATGTGTATGAATTTTTACAGTAATTAAATTTTATTAATGAAAAAAATTGAGGAAATATTCGGTATTTAATCGTTAATATTAAACAGAAATTGAATGAATATAAATTGTTTTTTACAGTGATGTGCTATCAGTAAAATCAGTGTTTGTTTTTATCACAATTTGCCTCACGATCATGTCACGCCGTTTGACTGTCGTCATCGTGATTGTGAAATTGAACAACTGGAATGTTTCATCATCATCATCCTTAGAAGGATTGCCATCTGTAAAATTTATGAGTATACTTATACAAATTCTGTAGAGACCTAATCCGCGACTATTTTATAAATAAAAAATGAGTGAATATATACCTGTGACATTTATATTCTCGTCCGAACTTTCTGGTTGAATTATGACGTCGTTAATCAAAGGTGGATGCTCGCCTTCGAACCAAAGTAATTCATATCTTCCATCACATTTTATCCAACTACACTCATATTGAACCAATTGCGTTGGGCTCTTGAAGCGAGCATTTCGCCATAAACTACAAATGTACTGTGATCTCAATAGTTGCTGTATTACGTCCCATGCGTGAGCGACCGTTTCAGGGAGCTAGCATAGGTTTTGCGATCAAAGATCACGTAAAAGGTATTGGCTTCTTACCACTTTAAGGTGCTAAAGCACACCTATCTGTATTTATGTTCCTTGGTCAATAGCTAAGGTGAGGATCACAACCAAACGATTTACAGACTCACTCCTTCTACATGAGCTGTGGTTTCTACTGACTTGGATTTAGGATCTCAAGGGTTTAGATTTCGAACTTATGAAGAGAAAGTATGGTTTAACTTATTTTAATGCAACGATTGGTTTGAAATACAAAGTAAATAAAACAGTGTGGTGCAAAAGAAAGTATGTGAAGCTACTAACAACGTGAATTTGAACAATAGTGTATGTATGATCGTCAACTTTGTGGTTTCGTTTACAAATGATACATATTAGATCGTGTGAGTTAATTATCGGTGGGTGAGCAGAGAGAGAACGAAAGCGAGAGGGAGGGGGCGAGAGAGAGAGGCAGAGAGGGAGGGGAGGGGGAGAGAGAGGGTGATGGAGGAAGGGAAGGAGGGGGAGCGGGGGGGAGAGAGGGAGATTTGATTGATTGATAATAGTTTATTAGCCTTTTCGGCTATTAATTTACAGTTACTGCATGTTTATAATATATATTATGTATGATATATTCTCTAAGACTTCTTTGGAATGTACATAACGTTGAACACTATTTTCCGATGTTGGTAGCGCATTATAAATTTGTATTCCATTATAAAATACACTTTTCTGCGCACTCTTTGTTTTTCGGAAAGAGATACTTATATCATGTCTCTGCCGGGTCACTCTGATATTGCCGTTACCAGTTGGCTTTATATTACTACGTAGGTCATCAGGTAATATTCCATTTACACATTTATAGATAAATATACTTGCGTTATAATAAATTCTCTGTTTCACAGACATGAATTGCAATGTCACTAGCATATCCGAAATCCTTGTATATCTGCTAAATTGTAGTATCACTTGCATCGCTCTACTTTGCGCTTTTTGAAGATTAAGCATTTCTGTGCTGCCTGTGCCTAAAAGTAAGGTTGTAAAGTATTAGAAATGTGGCGCTATCATACCCTTATTGTATACCATGCATCTAGTGTGTGGTGTTAGGTACAATCCTATTCTTTTAAAGAAACTCGTCTTCTTTGCAATTTTCCTTCGTATATACTCTACGTGCGCCATGAGATGTAATTTTTCGTTTATCGTAACGCCTAGATATTTCATAATTTCAACCCTTTCTATGCCCCCCCCCCCCCCGTACTTACTAAGTTCATATCCCTACGTCTTTTCTTTTGTAATCCTCTTACTACCATATATTTTGTCTTATCCATATTTAATTTTAGCTTATTAACGCTCAACCAATGTTCTATCCTTTGCAGTACCTGGTTCATTTTGCTTTCTATTTCTTCTGTACTGTAACCTTGCACATATACCATCGTATCATCAGCAAACAGTTTTATGGTACTGTTACGTATGGCATCGATTAGCATTTTCGAAACAGAATGACAGCCGACAGTCAATAGAGTTGGAGGCTCAGCACGTTACCCAGTGCATTGCCCGTATGACCTACCCAGTTGTTTCGCACTCCTAAGGTCCTAACCATACCTAAGAGCATCAGCAAAAAATGATTATATAAGCAGCCAAAGTCATAATACTAATGCTCAGAAAATTGTTTAGCAGTAGTATAAGTATGGGGGTTCTGGACCAGGATTCCTGCACCGACATTTTACCGACGCCCTAGAACCTTCGAAGGT
>JASANN010000361.1:101214-113576 GCA_031762395.1 Calameuta pygmaea | reverse complement strand
TGTCGCAAATGCGGCGACAACGGATTTATTCCTACCATACGAAATGTCGCAAATGCGGCGACAACGGAGTGCAAAGGATTAATTATGTCCTAATAAAGAGGGCTCTGATATATTTGGTTGAAATTCTGTCTTGTTACTTCTCGCAATTTCGTTATCTCCTGGTCAAAGATCCCCGCCCCTTCACCCTTGCTGTTTTAGTGTAAACAGACTGAGCTAGTGCGTTGTCGACCGATTTGTCGCGAGAGCAGTTGCTAGATATGGAGACTTTGTGAGATCTGTATTCCAAGAGGGTACCTGGCGCCTAGGTCCTTCGCCGGCTCTCGTCCCTACTGTTGCTCTCGCGGGAATTCGTATATTTGTGGTGGTACATCTTACCGCGTTACCTATTTGCCTTGTCCTGTAAATAATAGCGTCACAATATATAAGTACATAGAAGAATTGTATAATTATTATGTTTTGTGCAAAAGTGCAATAAAATCATTACAATTAGTATTAGATTTCTAAACATGATTAAATACCCCAGCAGTCGAATGGGACGAAAGAGAAATTACGGTTGAACGGATGTATGGCACAAATAAAGGAGAGATCAATCGTAGATCCGCGGAAGATTATCGAGTGACCTATGAGAAATCTCATATTGATCCTTCCCATACGAAGCACAAAATAATTGACACGAAAGATCAACTTGTGATCTACAATTTATCATTTACAATAATAAGATGTGTAAATATCGGCTGTGAGATAGTTTCAGTTACTTTGTGCGACATTTACATTAAGAAAAAAAGATATTTTCCTGGCCGCCTCATTTTCGCTTCGCCACGCTTTCCCTAACTTCTCCCCCATTTATGCTTCTTAGTGTACAGCCGATTGCCTGTAATTGGTGCGAGACTTGATTGAGTCTCTTGATGAAGGAGGCGAAAAAAGATAAGATTCGAGTGGCCGGAAGAGGTTGCGATGGGTATTAGGCATGGCTAAGAGGCGAGGAAAGGAACGAAATAACGAGAGAATGTTAGAGTGAAATAAAGATGGGAAAGAAAAAGAAGAGTCACTTTGCGAGCTAAAAAATGGAATGAAGATTTTACTAACTGTAAGAAAGAGGATACTCAGTAAGAAAGTTGGCGAGACTTACAAGGAAGGTGCCTCAGGTGTCGTCCTCCGATTTTGTTCTTTTTGAAATATGTTATTCTTCATCGAAATCTAAGAGACATGCGTTTTTTTGCATCGGTAGAAAAACGGTTTTAGGGGGTGAAAGCAGAGGCTGGGGGGAGGGAGGGAGCACTGGCAAACAGGTCAATTGGACCCAAATGACTTTTTATTGCAAATTCTGTCCACTTTTAAATAGATTTAATAGAATTAGATACTAACGATATCTTATTATAGTATATTGTATGTGGTTTAACGTTAATGTATCCTAAGTTTGGTTAGGTAAGGTTAGGATAGAATGGAATGTTCAAAATTCGGAGACTGGATAGGTTAGTGGATAAGTATATTGAACTGAAAAGAACATAAAATGTTTGAAAAGATTCCGTCAAATAAAGACAACTTACAATATTGTCGAATTACTGAGGTAAGATCGCTAAGGAGGCAGAAATTCGCCAATTGTGCCCAATTGGGTTTGTGCGCAACTCCCGAAATCAACCCCAAAAGTTGGGTTCCTCGAGGGCGGTTTTCGTAGTTTCACATATTTCCAGTTGAGATATTTAAATGGGACCAATTGGAGAATAATTCTCATGGTGAATAATGGAAAATGCATTTGGTCGGTTCTGGTAGGGCGAATGCATAAATATTTATAGGGGCTGAAAAGTGAGAAATTTGTATAATAAAAAACTATCGATTCGATTTTTATAAAACTTACATTTGAAAGTACTATAAAAAAAAAAGTAGGAGATACATAGGCGAAACTAGGACGAAGATCAGTACATGGGTCAAAGAACATCAACCGTGTACCAAATACGGTAATTTTTCTCAATCTGCCCTAGCTGAACATTGGATGGACATTGGACATTCAGTGGAATATGAAAAGACAGAAATGGTAACCAGTTCTACAGGTTACTTCGCTCAAGAACACCGTGAAGGTCTAGCGATATTGAAACATCCAAATAACCTTAATAGGGATCGGGGATATTAAGTAAACCCCCATCTGGCACACTGTCCTCCCGGTTTTTTAATTGATCAGCTGATCAACTAAATAACTTGTGATCGGCTGAAGCACTGATCCGTATCAGCAATCATAGGTATATTAAGACTTCCTAACAACAGGAAGCTTCAGTATCGGAGCCTCCTAGCCCTGATGATGCAGACTGAAACGTTTGTGAAACGCCGGCACGAAGCTGAACACCTTCCATCTGGAAACCAGGAGTATTAATGATAATATCGGCTGCGAAAGCCTATAATCTTAGTAGGAGATACATGCTTTTGCTTTTTTCGATAAAACGTCGTTTAAGGGGTGAAACACCCCTATGCCGGTGCAACCAATTTCTCATTAAAGCGGCACTATCTTGCTTCAATTTGCTTTTCCAATTATTAGAAAACTCTTTTTATGTGATAATTAAGAAGTAGTAAAACCGCCCCTTCGTTTCCTGACGCTCTTCTGGTGCGATTCTTCGTACGCTCGCGAGGCCTTCAGAAATCTTGTATCCTAAGGGTTTTTAAGGTCGCTGAAACCGATTTTAAGTTTAAATTTAAAAATCCACAATAGCGGATACTGTCATAGTGCAATTTTTCAATTTTTATGGCAGAGGGTAACTACCCTTAAATACATTCTATTACAGTTTTATGGAAGTAAGTAATTTTTGCGAATTTTTTAAAATAAATTAATTATTTTTAGTTAGTTTCCTTACTTCAAAGTGTATTAAAAGCGAAAATACATATAAACAAAATATCACCAAAACATAAAACTGAAGTTATCATTTTTGCGTCGTGAGTTCATCCGTTTACCGCAATTCTTTGAATGAAGCTATTGACAGGATGTATAATGAGACGTGTATCTGTCAGTGATGAGTCATTTTTAATGACTTTCGTTCGTAAAAATGACATACTTCCATAGAACCTTAATAGAATGCGGTTAAGGGTAGTTACCTTCTGGCATGACAATTGAAAAATGGCATTTCGACAGTATCTGGCATTGTGAATTTCAAATTTTATGTCCAAAATCGGTTTCAGCGACCTCCAAAATCCTTAGGATACAAGAGTTCTGAAGACATACAACCGAACGTTATTGAAACGATTAAACTTCTTAATTAGCACATAAAAAGAGCTTTCTAATAATTGAGAAGGCAAATTGAAGCAAGATAAAGAAAAACACATGTCTTTTAGATTTTGAGGGAGAATAACATAATTTCAAAACGAACGAAATCGGAGAGGACGACACCTGAGGTACCTTTCTTGTTAGAGAGAGGAAGGAAGGGATATGTGGAAAGGAGTCTTAGGGAGGATAAGAGATCCAAGGTACAATAGATGGGATAGAGAGATAAGAACTGTGGGATTACCGGAATATCTCTAGAAGGGAAAGAAAGAGGATAGAATGAAGACGACGGCAAGGTTCAGAGTGGAGGGAGAAAGAGGAATGGAGGTGGAGAAGGATGAGAAAAACTATATATATTGTGCGGTTCGGAGGAAGAAACATGGGAGCACATATTAAAGAGGTGTGTGGATGGGGACGAAGGGCGAAAGTAAGGAAAATCCTGAAAGAGAGCGGAAATGGGGAAAAGTAGATAAGAAGATAGGAGAATGGTGGAAAAAATGAAGGACAGTGAACGAATAAAAGCTGAGTGACAAGAAGGAATGAGCGAAAGAGTGGAAGAAAATGAGTGTTGGTATGAGAGAGATAGAGAGATTGAATGAAGGAGTCAGAGAAAGACGACTGAGTGAGATGAATGATACTTACAATAGACATCATATAATACTTGGACGAACGATAGTTTTACGTTGAAATTCAATATATTATTCTTCATTTTAGGTTTACTTAATATTTCGAACAATTATGTTTTACAACTAAATATTTCAATGGAACCCTGCTTATCTTTGGTTTCGTTATATTTAATCGCATAGGAGGGTTGAATCAACTCAAATTTAGTTAGCTGTCTGATTTTTTCTCTAGGTGTATTAATTATTGTAAATAATTCAATATTACTTTAATATTATTTAATATTAATTGATTTAATTAATTTAAAAAGTTTTATTTTAAAAATTAAATTTTTCTATTATCTATCCATCAAATATTTAACGCTAATCACATGTATAAGATGATTCAACTAATTGTAGTGCCGATAGTAATATACTGTAGTAAACGACGTCTTCAAGTTATTAGTGCTGCCTGATGTACATGTTTGGCATGGGGGTCAACCAAGATTCTTGAACACTCACCGTTCATCATATGTTATAAATGAAAATTATTCTCTTTCAATCTGTTAAAATTCTCGATTCGATATGTCCTTTTTACATTCTTTATTTTATTTGTCGTATTCATAACCATATTAGCGGTTATCAACACTATAGCATTGTTTCATTTATTTTAATTTCTGTTTACACAAATTCCTAGCAAGGAGACGGGGCACCTATAGTAAGAAAAGGAACATGTGCAAATCATATTAGAGATATAGAGCGACTTTTAAAAGGCGCACACATAATGATCGATGCACGCTCCGAAGAAGATGTTGAAGTAGATCTCATTATGGAAAAACTCGCACGAGCAACAGCGTCTACGTATAAGTTCAACGAACCACGTGGTGAAAATGGAGGTCAACTTGGTCCAGTTGGAACAACGTATCGCAGGTTTGTTTACAATAAATTTTACAGAGCTATGCATGATATAGTGTATACATATTTTAAATGGTGAAATCTTCAACTCATAACTATTAATACAACATTTTTGCAGAGTGTTTGAAACCGCATAGCTCAGCATTAATTTTTATGAATCAAAATAATGAAAATTCAATATTGATCATTTTTATAGTTTACAGAAAATAAAGTCGTATTATTGAAAATCATTTTATTCATTTTCATCAATTTTCTTAATGCTGCTTAAGCAAATGCAATCTTTGGAACTTTAATGATTATTTTCATTAAAAACGAATGATTCTGAGTAGTTAGTAATTAAAGGGACATATTTACCTAAGAAAACTATATTTGTATTACTGTTTTTCATTCTTTGAAGACTTTTTACAACAAAAATCGGTATAGTTGAAATCGTGATAATAAGAAAATTATAAGCACTTTTGCAGTGAAATATGTTTCTGGAAAAATTCTCTAGTAATTCTACAAAACGTTTATTTACACCGCTAATTTTTCCAAGCATTTGAGATGGAATTCTACACACTTTTCATATTTATGACATATTTTAGTTCATAAAATTAGTTTAACTAATCGAAATGTGTGAACTACATAAAAGCATTCTATTGGTTGTACACTGAGCGGCATTAATGGGATCCCAGAGGAAGTTAGGGGAACAGTGGCGGAACGTTAGAGGGACTTGGTGCGCCACCAAATAACAACGAGTGAGAGGGTCTTACTAGGAAACCGTCACTAGGGGTGAGGAAGACGCTCTTATGCGGGACTCCTCCGACTTGTAACATAAATGGCGTCCCGAGCGAGGGGAATATGCTACCCCCTCTACGCTCTGGGATACCATTAATGCCGCTCAGTGTACACGTAAGCAATCAAATGTATATAATGCAAAGGTATCTAAGCAGCAAGATATACCATTCTCCAATGTTCTCATATTCCTTGAAAAGAATATGAATTCAGAACACTCCATACAGTGATTTTAAAAATCATTGCCTTTTCGACATAAAGTACGACGTGGTCTGAAAAGCTTTGGAGGCTCCTCAAAATTACTATTTGGTAGTCTTTCAAGTTTAGTGTTGTGTAAAGTGTATGATAGAACAAGTACACTTTGTGGCATGAAAATATTTATGCAGTGTATTAGTAACAAATAACAGAAGTTGAAGTTGTTTTATGAAATTTCAAATCTATTAATACTGGTCAAGTTTTCTTTCTTTAAGAAGATAAGAAACAAGATGGGGACCCTATTCTTGAATTATTCGATATTGTCGTCGAGAATAGGATCCTTGGAAGCAACTATTACTGTTGTACAAGGCATAATAAAGAAATTATGTAAAAATACAACAGAGGCACTAGTATAAAACAACGTAAGTCATGAACAAAATGATTTTAATAGCAGTTTCAAACTTGGAAACATAATAGCGGTACGTCCTGGCGTATCTCATACCCTAACACATAAAACTAATAAACTGAAATATCTATTATTACTCATTATCAGTAGGTTAGTCATTAATTAATGACAGAGTTGATTCAGAGACCAATGAACATCCACGTTATCCTTATCAATAGACCCGTCGCATGACCCTACAAATCCATTTGTTGATTAATTCGAACTATTTGTTATAAATAATTTAATTATTAAGTTAAGATCAACGATAAACGGTTAGAAACGGTTAGAATTATTCCGAAAGAAACTAACTAAAGGTTAATACCATGTCAAATATTAATTACTTACACGAAATCGCAATTTTTCCGTATCTTAGGATCTGGAAAAGACAAAATGGAATATTAGTTCAATAATAGATGAATAAATAGTTCAGAATTCCAAATAGTTGCCATAAGTTCAAAGAAGTTGAAAATATATTTTATAGGAAGCAGGGCTTACCAGGAGCTGTCTAGAAAAAATTAACGGAACTTTGGGCTGAAGTATCTCTCTATCCCTCCCCCTCCCCCTCTCTCTCTCGAAAGACATGCGTCGTGTTGCCCCGTGAAAGTGATCGTTTTTATGGTGATTAGAGAAGATCAGTGATTAACAGATTTATCAGAGGAGTTTCGATATGAGCAAAGTATGTGAGTCGGTGTTATCTAACCGGAATGTGTTTAATTGTGACTGCCAAACAATATATTTCCTTTATGCGCTACTCCGCAACAAAGCCCGATCAGGTAGTTATTAAGGTGCCAGCGTGGAAAAGTCAACGAGTGTTGTGTGACCGCGGAAGGAACTAATTAGCAAGCGGAAAGGCTGTCTGCCAACATTAGTAATAATATCGGTCGGCAATGCCGGTAATGCAGAAATGATTGAAACCGAATATGCTGAGTACCGATGCTCTGCATGTAAGAAAGATGTGAAGAATGTGTTTGTACAATGCAAGAAATGTGTAAAGTGCTTCTTCCATCCGGGATACGCAAATAAACATAGGGTTCTGAATAAAGACAAGGAGGTAGTGCGATGCGAAGGCCCGTTTAATGAAATCATCGTCGAAAGTGGAAAAACAGAATTGAGAAAAACACCCGCGACAAGCAGGGAAAAACTAGTCAGCAGGATCCGTAGGATCAGCAGCAAATACATCCGGAAGTATCAAGCAATCGAGTATGGATACAAAGATAGATTGGCTGGCGGAAACAGTTAAGGAAATGAAAGACGAATTAGCATGCAAAAGCGATGTTGTGATGATGAGAAAGCGAATAATTCGGGAGTAATTGGTTTGCTTCAAACGGGAATTAGAAGAAATAAAACAAAATATGCGTGAAAAAAACACTGAAACGATAGAAAATGGACAAAAAAGTTATAGTGAGGCGGCGAAAGAAAAAAAAAGTATACTGATCGTTAAGCCGAGGAAGGAACAGGAAAGTGAGACCACCAAGAAAAATAGTAAAAGAGAAAGTAGATATAAAGAATCTAGCTGCAAAAATAACAAAAATCAGGAACGGAGGGAAAGGATCTGTTATTTTTGGATGCGAGAGTGAGAGAATAATAAAACAATTGAAAGACACAGTGAGTGAAAAGCTAGGTAAAGACTTCGAGATCATGGAACCAAAAAAGATAAAGCCAAAGTTAAAAATTATAAATGTTGATGAAGAAGAAATGAAACTAAGCGATGAAGACTTAACAGATACGATCAAGAAGCAAAATAATATCGATGCGAAAGAAGGAGGATTCTACATAAGATTGGTGAAGAGAATTAACTACGAAATGAGAGGAAGAACTAAAAGTAACAGAAGAGAAAGCAAAGAAGGCTCGTTAATAATGAAAGTAAATGAAGTAACACACGAACTAATTCTAAAGAGAGGGAAATTAAACAAAGGGTGAAAGAAATGTATAGTATTCAAGTATTACGTGTGAGAAGATGCTTCAAGTATTGGGATTACTACCACATTGCTAAGAACTGTACAAGACAAGAAACATGCCATAAGTGTGTCGGAGATTATAAAACAATTGAATGTACGACAACAAGAAAGAAATGTGTAAATTGTATGTATAAAAATAAGACATACAATCTAAAAACAAATTATGAATATGACGCCCTGAGTCTGGAGTCCAACTTACATCAGAGCACTAGAAGAAAAGAAGAAAAGAATCGGTTGGAGTCGGACATATAGCAATTAAGGAATGAGATTATTGTATACACATAAAGAAGAAATCCAACATCAGGTTATGAAGAGGTTGAATTCGGCGATAGTAGCACTATCGGAGACAATATTGATACCAGATATTGAGGATGGAGAGGTGAATGTGCCAGGTTATAGTGTAGTTAGATGTGACTCGGAAAACAGGAACACAGAAGGAGTTATAATATGCATAAGAAATGATATCAAACATGAAGTAATATTAAGGAAAAAGTTAATATCCAACTATTGGTGTGTAGCAATAGAAGTAAAAGACACTATATTCAAAGGGACGATCAGTGCTGTGTACCACTCACCAAGTGCATCGGATGGTGATTTTATACGATTCTTGGAGGACATAGTAGACTTTGTTGCGGTAAAAGGACAATGTATAATGGTAGGAGACTTTATTATAGATTTAATGAAGGATTTATGTTATACAAAAAAATTGAAAACAGAAATGTCATACTTAGGTATGAAACAATATATTGATAAACCAACGAGAGTTATGAATGATAGTATAACAATGATAGATTTGGTTTTTGCGAACAGTAAAATAAATTGTACACTACATGATAAACCGATCACTCTTAAATCAATATTGAGCTTAGTATAAGCAATGAAGGTGAAAAGTACAAAGAATTTATTAGTAGAGATTATACTAAATTTTATATAGGTGATCTTGTTGAAGCAATAGAAGAAAGAAGAGAACATAGAAACTATCCAAACGTGAACATAAGAGTAGATAAATTCGTGCAAAATATAGTAGATGCATTAGATATAGTCGCACCAAAGAAGAAGTTTAGAATCCCAAAAAAATGGGAAGGGAAAAAGTGCTATTCGGATGATATAAGGATAGTTACAAAAAGAAAGGACGAAGCATACACTAGAGCAATACATACGGGCAAGGAGCAAGACTGGGTGCAATGTAAACTTGAAAGAAATTCGGTGGTTACATTGATTAGGCTCAAAAAAAAGAATATTATGAAAATATGATAGATAATAATAAAAATAACCCTGCAAAGATGTGAGAAACTGTAAAAGGAATATTAAGAGGAGAAAAAGCGGGGATTAAAGAAATAAATAATGTAGATTTTGAAACATTACGAAACGAAGACGAATGTAATTTAGCAAACATGTTTAATCTATATTACATAAAGATTATTAATGATATAATTGAATCCATACCAGAGGGGTCTAATAAAGGTAAGAAAACTATTTATGTCATAAAAAGTATGGGTATAATAACGAAGTTTAAATTGATTGACATATATAAATTAGAACGAATCGTCATGGGTTTACCACGCAAAAAAGGAACAAATGAAGGAATAACTAGTGAACTATTGAAAGCATGCTTCTATGTAATAGGGGAACAATTGTTGAAAGTAATAAATGACTCACTAAACGAAGTTACATGCCCAGAGTGGTGGAAAACATCTACAATAATACCAATTCCCAAAACAGAAAAACCAAAGAAAGCAAGTGAATATAGACCGATAAACATACTGCGAATATATGAGAAGGCACTAGAGTTAGTGGTAAAAGAGCAAATTGAAATGTGCCTTCAAAATAATGACATTATTACAGAACACCAATCAGGTTTTAGGAAAAATCACTCATGTGAGACAGCAATACAAACTGCTATAGATGATTGGAAGATGATTGTCCGTGAACGAGGCATTGTACGAGTGATATTTCTGGACCTAAAGCGGGCATTCGAAACAGTAGATAGGGATAGACTATTGGACAAATTATATCAGTATGGAATAAGAGGAAAGGTAATAGAATGGTTAAGATCGTATTTAAATAACAGAACGTAACAAGTTAACTTCAACGAACAGTGGTCAAAACGAATGATGACAACGTATAGGGTTCCACAGGGATCAGTCCTAGGACCTCTACTATTTACGATATACATAAATGATATTGTGCAAATATGTCCAGAAGAGTGTAACATTAAAATGTTTGCGGACGACACAATAATATATGTGAAAGGAAATAGCAGCGAAGAGGTACAAAATAAGTTAAACTGGGCACTACCAATAGTAGAAAACTGGATGAATGTAAACAAGTTAAAAATGAACATTTGGACATACAAAGGTAGAAAGAATGCTGCACGCGTTGCAGTTTATGTCCATAAGACAGAGGTTATATTACAATGTATGTATATTTGTTTTCAAAATGGTAAAAGGTATGTTACCTGAGCATTTAAAAAATACAATAGTGTTAGTAGGGGACGGGAACGAAAGGAGGACAAGACAAACGGAAAACATTGTATTAGAATTTCGAAGAACAAGAAGTGCGCAAAAAAGTCTATTTTACGAAGGAATCAAATTTATAAGATAAATAGCTGAGAAAGCTAAATAAATCCATCAATCAATCAATCAATCAATCAATCTCTCTCTCCCCCTCTCTCCCTCTTCCTCTCTCTCTCTCTCTCTCCCCCTCCCCCCTCCCCCCTCTCTCTCTCTCTCGCGCTCTCTCGCTCGCTAGTGACAGATTTCACCTTTATCAACCGTGAACCTGATAACTAACGAGTAATTTCACATTGTTTCTTGAAAACTGTCTTCGCGTAATATCAAGCTAGACATTCAACCTTATCACAGATTTCCGTAGGACAGCGAGATGTTTAAACTTTACCAATTTTATTAGAAAATGTAGCGTTAAATGTTCGTACACAAATCTGGTACCAACATGATGGATGCCCTGCACATTACGCACGTAATGTTAGGCAAGTGCTGGATAGAAAATTTCCCAATCGATGGATTGGCCGTGGTGTACAATTTCTGTGGCTTCCACGCTCACCGGACCTTACTCCTTTAGACTATTTTTTGTGGGGCAAATTAAAGGATACGGTGTATCATGAACCACCGACAACACCGTTACTCGTTAGTTATTAGGTTTACGGTTGATAAAAATCAGTACTTTTTTATTCACAATTCTGTGTGCTTTCACAATTTGGTATAAAAAATATAGCATTTCATTTAAAAAAAACGACGTTGACCTTGAAATTTCCGAAGCGCCTCCACAACAATAAAAAAAGATATGCAGCACATAATGCATCTTTTAACTCCATACAAATTTTATATGCAAAATTTTTCTGTAGGATGCATCGTTTAAAAATTATAATAGGTGTGCAAGTTCCGTGGACCACCCTGTATATTAGAAACGATATTAAATACGAATTGGTATTAAGAGACCAAAATAGAATTGAACTGCTGGTGTGTGGCAATAGAAATATGTGATTGGCTGTATGTACAAAGGAATACTAATGGTGGTGTATCGTTCATCAAGTGCTTCAGATGCGGAGTTTATAAGACACTCAGAGGATTTAGCAGAGGAAATATTTATAAAAGGTGAATGCTTAATATTAGGAGATTTTAATATAGATTTAGCAGTCGAGTCGTTTTACTCAGCGAAGGACTGATAGTCGGAGTAGTATTTATGGATTTAAAGCGAGCTTCTAAGACTGTGGATAGAGAGATATTAATAGAGAAGCCGTACCAATATGGAATTAAAGGGAAAGTATTGCAATGGATGAGATCGTATCTAAGTAATAGAACACAGCAAGTTCGACTAGTTGGGGTAGTATTTATGGATGTAAAGCGAGCTTTTGAGACTGTGGATAGAGAGATATTAATAGAGAAGCCGTACCAATATGGAATTAGAGGAAAAGTATTGCAGTGGATGAGATCGTATCTAAGTAATAGAACACAGCAAGTTTGTTTTAACAACATGTACTCAAAAATTATTGCTACAAAATACGAAGTACCGCAAGGGTCAGTACTGGGGCCACTACTGTTTCTCACATACATACAGGGTGTCCCAGAATTACTTTTGGACCGGAAAGTGGGCGATGGCTGGAGGTGTCCTGAGTACCCTCCCGCAAACCGTTTGCCAAAATTCGCAATAGTTTTTAAATGAGAAGCATTTAAGTGGCACCAATCAGAATGAAGGATTTCCGCGGATTATGG
>JASANN010000361.1:81857-101114 GCA_031762395.1 Calameuta pygmaea | reverse complement strand
CCGCCAATCAACGAGGCCCTGGAGGCCCACGAGGACCGGCAAGCGGCAACACGCGTCACTTCGAGCCAGGCGTGCGAAAATACCAGTGCAACCATTAGAAAATATCGTGAGTTGAGTGAGTGCGAGGCGACTGTTTTTGTGGGATAATATAGAGCTGCGGAATATTGAGTGAGTAACGCTTGGATGATTGAGTTTTCCTTTTTTTTTTTATCCTTTTCCCCACCGCCCTTTTAGTATTTGCGTTGTAGATTTCGTAAGTCCCTTCAGGACAGTAGCGAGCCGGCCCACGTGGTCCGGCAATTTTGCGCCTTTTTCTTCATTTTGTTTCAGACGGGCCTTCTGCCCACCACTCGAGGCCCGTGGTGTATTGCGTGCGCCGTAGCCTTAGTATATTTGCGACCCTTCATCCCTCTCCCTTTTCCACCGCCCTTTTTCGAGTCCTACCACCGAGGTATTTTAAGTAGCCATTTTTCCGTTCGGGAACCTTCTCCCTGAGATCCCCTCCCACCTTCCCTCCGCTAGTCAAAACATCCCGCCTAGAGAAAATATTCGAGGACCTTCCGAGGTCACTCGTCGGTGCTACGCCGAAATCGTAGCTGGCGCCCAGAACCTTGTTTACTTCCCGCCGTCACCTGTCAGTCCTCCCTCGCGTTCCCGTCCCCCTCGCCTTCAGCGCGCCCAGCTGATCCGTGTCCTTAGTTTTACTTGCGGCTTACTCCTGTACTTTCTTTATTTTCTTAATTATACTGCTTATTTATTCCACCCCGTGTTCCCTTTTATTTGCGTAATTCCCTCCCTCGTAGCGATAGCTAATTTGAGCAGACCGCTGGGCCCATTTTCGAGGCCCAGTACGTCACAGTATCGATACTTTGGAAACAGTTTTCGGGGCAGCAAAAATCGGGAATCTCGAACTTCTTCTCCGGCACGATTTTCTTTGTTGAGCGAGATACATGTTCTTCATCTTTTCAATAAAAAATAAAACCAGACACATATATATAATTCAATAATAAAATTAAACAAAGAAGTGATACACGGCATATTATTCATCGTTTTTTTTTCTTGAGACATCGAAATATCTCCAGAAATACGCATCGTACGAAAAAATGCCTATAATAAAAACTTTTTATTTTCAAGTTCCTTGAAATAATCAACAATTTCATTTTCGCCATTGCAGCGCCATCTGTCGCGAATCGAAAAAAAATTTTCAAACAAAACTCACGTATTTTTTAAAAGCGAATTTGAATCTGTTATAAAAAATAGGGGTTCCTATTTGAAATGTCAAAGTTACGCCCCTCCTGCCCCCAGGGGATGGGGTTTCGGGGTCAATTTTTGCAAAGTCGGCTTTCCCTCTTGAAAATAAAAAGTTTTTATTACAGGCATTTTTTCGTAGGATACCAATGATGATGGTTTTTTGTCTTCTTTGTCTTGCAAGCTTCAGATAGAAATTCAAAACTTATACCCTGTTCGCGGACATTTTTACAGTGCGTGCGACCGAAATTTCGGCATGTATAGCCAGAAGAAAAAAAGAATGGGAACTATCGAAACTGGAGATGATTACGATGCGTGATGTGAAGCGCGAAAAACCCTCCATTTTTTATGGTGAAATCAACAGATTACGATATGAAAGATTTTGAAGCAGCGATAGAAAAAAAATATGTGATTCCGAAGCCATTGAAGATCAGCAAATCTGTAAAGTTGGTCTACTTTCCAAATGGGTGGGTTGATGTTTACGAAGACTATTATAATGAACCAAAAAAATACTACATTGAAAAGTCAATAACATTTGATGAGTTGATTGAGGCTTCAGTGCCTGAAGTTTGGGGGTTATCTCCCGAAAAAGTCAAAGACCTGAAGGCACTGATGAAGTTTTTGAGCGAACTAGGGAATAAATATTTTGAAAATTATTTAATCGAAATGACTATTAGACGTAAGAAAAATAAGACTTCACCCACTTCGAATTCTGTAAAATAAGTATACGTGCAAACACTTTGATTCAAAAATGTCAAGTAATGTATCTCGAAAATATGCGATTTGTTATTTTTTTTTTTCAATGAATTGCCGTATTTTATAAAAAATATGTTTGTATTAGCACCTATTTTACAATTAATGTACAACGTGTAAAAAAACACAGTAAAGGAATTACTAAAGAGTCTAAAAAAACTATTTTTCACGTAAAATACAATCGCAACGTTGTGCGCGTTCGGCGGAATTGCAATAGCGGCGCGACTTCGGTCGAACGTTAGAATATTTATGCTCGGCATTTGTACCAATCTAATCCGATCGAGCTGAATTTTTGATATAGTATAATTAAATGTACATACAATCGATGGATATTGGTTGTTATGGACGATTAAATAATTTATAGCGACGTTTTCGAGTTCAATGTCGTGGAAACTTCGTGGACTATTTGTACATTGAAGTTTCGAAAAATAAGCCATGAAACTACATTCGTTAGAAGCGGCAAAGACTAACGAAAATTTCTACGCAAGGATCAACTTGATATGACCATTATTACCGGATTAGTAGCCATTTTTAAATTCTGTGTCGGATTAACGCGGTGCGTAGTAACGCGTATCCCCTGCATTACCAAGTCATTAACAAGAAACATTAAACATAGAATTCATTTATGCCTGGTCAGGAACAACAAATTGCTGCAGTGTGATGATACATGAATGAAAACACTTTACATAGAGATCTAATATTAATGTAATGAAATCATTCTCCCTGGCACAAGAGCTGTGTAAGAAGATAGAAAACGTGGACCACTGTCACATAACTATCAAATATGTAAAAATGTATTATTTTTCGTAAGGCTGCAATCCTTGTGACAGTGAGCCATGTAATGTCACAAGTTATGCAGGATACAAAGAAGACAAATTGGTGCATTTTGGCAATCATTCTGATATATAATAATATTAATATGACAAAATCAGTATATCTGACGGACATCTGTACTGACCAGTTTTAAGAGGCAGAAAACTTAGACAGCTGTCACATTCTTAACACATATATGAAAATATAGCACTTAAGTGAAACTTAATTATCATTATGATAAACAATAAAGCAGTAATTGAAGAATACGTTAAATAACGAGGTCCGAAATTACCATGACAAAATCGTTGTATCCAACGTATACGTGTGCTGAACAGCTTGGAGATATAGGAAACCTGGACCACTGCCACATTCCTTGAAGTATTTAAAAAAAGGATTATTGTTCATAACGTTGTGAAAATCCCAACGTTCCAAGCAATATAATAACTAATGGACCTTACATTACGCAGATAGGTCCCATTGGTATTTTATTAATTATGATGACGCAAAATCTGATTAAATTTCATTATATCCGATAAGAAATTCCCTGAATCTATAGTCAAGGATCTAATCGGATGTTAATTAAAAGGGATCGAGTTATCAAAATAATGAGCTGAAAAAGTTTGATTTGTGAATGAAATATTGGCATCTTTGAGTTTATATAAAACTGAAGATTCAACGTGAAAAGTGAAACATATAACCTTGTGGTAAAACTAAGATTGTTTTTGAAAACAATAAATAAAGAAACAAATGCAGATAGGCCACACATCAGTGAAGAGAATCAATATACAGAAATATATAATACTATCATTTTTAGTAAATATATAATAAATTTATTATAAATGTACTACAGCAGTTTACATTCCTTCACTTTTTGTAGAGTTCTGGTTACATCGATATATCTTATTGTAAGGATACCTGGAGAGATTATAATTATCAAATCCCAGTACTATAAATTTTGTCGTTAAGGATATCAAGGCATTGTTCTTTGCTATCTTGTTTCGTCATTTGACTGTACTCTTCCTTCAGCTTTTTTAAACTATTGTATATGCAGTAATATCGCCAGTATAATAACTGCATTGCTGCTTCAGTAGAAGAAATTGTGCTCATTGCTCATGTCCCCTTTCCTTATGTTCACGTGTTATTGTTATATAGTCATTTCTGTAGTACTTTCTATTTTCTCTAAATAAATATGTTTAGATCAAATATACCTGAAAAAGATCCTTTTAAGTAATAGAAACTTTATAGACTGTCTTATATTGATACATTAATTACAAGAAACTGTTCATCTTGTCAATACTGGTCTTGAAAGAATTTTCTTGTCCACCTCAGACCAATTTGAAAAATTCTAGAGAAACTTACTGAAAATAGATGAATCCTAAATATAATTGAAACAGTGTATATCACCTTTAGCACATACAATGATAAAAGTCCTGAGATATTTAACATAACTATAAACTCGGTCAAAGTACTACATGTTAAGCATACAAAATTTCTTGGAATCCTAATTGATTCTCATCTAAGGTGAGAAGATAAAGAAAGCCAATATCGGCCATGTTTATTAGTACGCGCTCCGCCGCCAGGTACCGTATTCATTTCTAGAATCCCCAATAAAGGAGCAAAAGGCTCATCTTGCTGAGTTACTCAGTAATCTTCACCGTCATTTATGTCCTTAAACCCTTCTTACTCTTCCAAATTATATGAAAAAATCATCGGTTCGCTTTACAACTTTTCGTCGTCATTCCTTCCGAGGAAAATATATATTCGAATTTATTTTGAAGTCTTGAATCCCGGCCTAGGTTAACATTAAACATAGCTGGGCCAATCAAATCACAACACATGTATTATTTTTTGTATTAACGGAGCATGGCAGGAAATATTTCGTATCGATTATAATTTTAAATAATATTTTATAATTTCCTTTTCATAATGTCTCCATTAAAATCAAAGTATCATATGAACCAATTTTGGGTTTCGAAGTAACGACTAGTGAAAAATTGTAGAAATCTATCTATCAATCTGCTACGATTGATAACAGCCATATATCCCCTCTGTTTGCTGTCCGCCGTTATAAAGATTAAAAGTAAACTAAAAGATTTGTCGATCTAGTTACAATCACCTGCTTCTTTTGCATCTCACTCCTCGCAAAACATTACAATCTTTGTTTCTCTGTTTCAATAAATATTATGTACTATTAATGTTCATTTATTTATAATAATGTTCATTCTGTTTCGATCTTTTTTGTTTGTAATTGTATTCGAAATATTTTTCTAATTTGAACGTTTTTAATTATTCAGGTATCAGTCAAAGAAAGCATAGTGGAAAAGGAGAAAGAAGCTGATCAACGTGCTCAGGAGATTAAGAATTTGCGCTATCAGCAACTGCTTATCCACCGTGAAAGTAGTGACTCTGATGAGGAGCGCAAGTCAAGAAGTGAAGAGTTAAGAAAACAGAGAAGTAAAGAAACGCAGCAATTGATAGCGCAGCGCACGATAAATGCTCGGGCGATCTTTGAACAGAATACAGCAGCAGGACAAATGAAGCGTGGAATAACTAATTTCTCACAACAAAAAACGACATTGAAAACTAGTCCCGTGGAAAATGCGAAAAGAGTTTTCGAAGAAAACCTGCAGATGGATCAACTAACTATTAAGGATGAAAAATCTGAAATAAGATCTCAGGTTGATAATGCCGATATTGAAAAATTTGATGAAATGTCGCATATTAAGGTGAAGTCATCTGAGGTACCTTGTTTAACGACTCCAATAGTTGAAGCAGTAGTGAGTAATCAGCCTGAGACACTGGCAACAGCCCTTCAGGAGAATCAATTGATTAATGAAAGCAACACGGAAAATCAATTGATTAATGAAAGCAACACGGAAAATGAATTGTATAGTCAATTGGATTGCGCTTCATATTTGTATTTCGATCCAAATAATGAAGGCATGAGAGCCAGAGCTCTATACGATTATCAGGCAGCAGATGATACGGAAATAACATTCGATCCTGGTGACATTATTACTCATATTGATGCCATTGATGAGGGTTGGTGGCAAGGTCTTGGGCCGGATGGAACTTATGGTCTTTTCCCGGCCAATTATGTTGAGGTTATTAATTACCAAACTACATGATGCAGAGATCTTAATATTATATTCAGAACTGGCCATTGAACAATGACGAGAATAACTATTATTTGGCAGCGTGAGTTAATTTATTCATTTAATTGTTTTTTTGCCTATTATATTTTATAGGTTCTTGTAATCAGAGTTAGGATTTCTAACCAAGTACTGCACTATGTATACTAAATAAGATTGTATCTGTTTATTTCAATAATACCTGACTTATTGCGGCATCTCTGTTGCGTACATTACGAAGATGAAAATAATATTTTCATTATAAAACTCCGACGAAACAAAAACAACCGCACTGAAAGTGTGAGTTCTGAGTGAATGAAACACAAGAAGAATGTTTATCCGATTTATGTGCATTATGCTATTAACCCCTTGACTGTTTATGATGGACAAATCTACCAAAACAAGTGGCCAAGAATGCTCATGACGAAAATATTCATATTGAACGATTTTTCAGATATTGAATCCACCATATTAGATTCGCTATCTTAAATTCGAAAATTTCAATGATGAAATTAAGTTTAGTGGCTTTGAAAACTTCTAAATACAAATTTTTACGCAGTAGAATTACTTTCCGGATTTTGTCCGCCATTTAAAATGTTTAATTTTTGACCTCAGATTCAGATTTAGCGATTCAAAAACCCCCAGAAACTAATCTTTCTATAATTTTGGTAACTTCTGTATTGAGAGCATTCTTGGCTCAAAAGCATTTTTTTTACAAAACAGTGAAGTGGTTAAAGGGGAATATGCCGCACTTCTACCTCATTACAGATATTTTTCCGTAATATCGTATTTTCAGCACTTAGGGCTCAGATTCTAAGTTCTGTAACGATAATAGCGAAAAAAATTTTTCATACGCCCACTGAGCACCATTGAGATACAAAGTCACATATTAATGCAAAATGATTATCATAGCATGCATCAATACCCTGAACTACGTCATATTTCTTTCCACGGTTTACCGTTTAGTTAGAGTTCGGCGAATATCACGGTTTACTTTCAGACTCTTGTGTTTATAATTAAAATTATTATAGATACAGGGTGACAAATGGAAAGATGTGAAAACTAATTGATTACTATCTTTTAACAGATACAGGAATAAAAAAACGAAATGATGGTTAAATAGTAGAAACTTTGAGGTTTTATTAAGCAATACAATTCCATGATTTTAAAAGTTTTATATATTTTAGAAACGAACATCTTAAAAATATCGAAAATTCGTAAGGGGCAAAACACTTAATGGTATAAGTTTTCGAAATGTGCACCGTCTGAATTAGCATAGTAATCGAGCCTTTTTTTAAAACAATAAAACGTACGATTTCTTACAGTATCAGAAATATCATAAACCGCTTTCTGAATAGCCGTTTTGAGTTGCTCTAGGGGTTTGGGTTGATCGGCGAACAGTGTTTTGCCCCTTACGAATTTTCGGTATTTTTAAGATGTTTGTTTCTAAAATATATAAAACTTTTAAAATCATGTAATCGTGTTCTTAGTAAAACCTCAAAGTTTATACTATTTAACCATCATTTCGTTTTCTTTATTCTTGTATCTGTTCAAAAATAGTAATCAATTTGTTTTCACACTTGCCCATTTGTCACCCTGTACATTCCGAAATCGGTTCTCAATACTACGACACTACCTGTGTTTCTCTCAGATGCATACAGATAAATAAGAATACGACGTCAATGGCAGTTGTTATCGTGAATTTCGGAACATAGCAGGCCACTATGATGTGGGATGTGGTAGGAAGTGAATAATACTCGATTAGATATCAGATACAGAAACAGAACAATCAATGTTTAAATTATACTGGCCAGTGTCATCATATATCTAGTAATGTCTGTCGTCTCTCTGATTATTACGTTTTTCAGAATCACCTGAAAATATTTCCTCATTTCATAGCCGGTTTTTATGTGTTATTTTCAAAACAAATCCCTTGATAATTATATCGTATTTGGCGTTTTAGAATATTCCTTCGATTCTGTTTATGTTTAATTATGCCATCAAAATTTCAGTATTCAAAATTATAATTAGTTTTATGATTTTATAATTTTTAGCGTAAAAATTGGTTAAAAACATTTTAATATAAGATTTTAACTAAATATTTTATTTTTTGTTTGAATTTCGATATTTAACAAAATATACACCATGAAAGATTTTTATTCAAAGTAAGTAGTTCATTTTATATGATTTTGTCTCAACAAATAGAACTCAGTAAAATTTAATAGTGAAAATTAGTTAATATGCTGCATGCTACATCCTTTAAAATTTACTCGAAGGGATCTCCGGTCAAAATGGCCAAGAAATAGATGATTTTTGTGATTGTTTTAACGAAAACTATAAGTCGGGAACCTTTTCAAAAATTTGTTTAAACACTATTAAAGTCCACAAAACTAATATATCTTTTTATCATCACGTCCCGTTGCAATTTTCTAATTGTTATTGATAGTTTTAAAGTCGACCATTCAAAATTGATAGGGCAAGTTTGCGGGTGCAATAATTTGTATTCTACACAACTGATGCAAAAGACTAAACGTTTATTTTGAATTATATGAACCACTATTGCACTAATCAACAAAAGCGTTAAAATAATGAAAATTTTGCTATCAACACAGGTTTCAATAAGATTGTTAAAAAATTAAATATCTATCGTTTAGTTAAAGTCGTCTGAATAATTTATTTTGCAAAATAAATTAAAACTTTTCAACCGTAATCAGGATTAGGGTTTTTTTATATTTTATTATTTTTGAAAACGTTTTTTCGACACCTTCAAGCGTAAACTTGGGTTGTTCACGTTCATCACAATTTTCGGATATTGAGTAATGGTAAAAATTTTGTAAAAATTCGTAAGGTACGTTCAAACCTTCTACTAGAAGTATTCAAAGATACCTTTGCAGAATTATTTATTCCAATATATTTTTAAATAATAATTGTTATACACAGTTTTAGTTTAAAAGTTGTACCCTTTACGAAATTGGGGATAATAAAAAATTCCAACGCTAAATAAAAGTTCAAAAATCAGGGAGTGAGAAAAAATGTAGCACATCTATTATTGAAAGGGAAATGCCTAATTGCACGACTTTAAAAATCATAATTTCTTCAATAGACTGTATGTAATAATAATGAAGTTAAGAAGCATAGGAATTGTATTTGTTATACATATGTTTTCACAACCCAATTTCTTTTTAAATTATTTACAAGATTCCGAATGATGATTATTATAGAGCATTCCCCTTCCATGAATATAAGTTCTATGACAAATACATTGTAGGCATCCGTGTAGTGTAAATCGTTAATCAAATTTTTTAAAATAAATAGTACAACTTTGTTATTTCATAAAAGTAATCAAATATAAATAGACGTTTCAGAAAAATGTATTACTAGTTTTTTTTTGTTATGTACACCAGACGCCTCCCCTTAAAATTCTTAAGGGGAAACTATACATCTCCTCTTTCACTCTGATGCGATTCCCATATGCTATTTCTATTATTTTCATGCAATTAGTGTACGTGTTTAGCTTGATATAAAACAAATCAGATTCATTTCGGTAACCACAGCAGACGATTTCGAATTCCTGCTCGTAATGGCCGGCGAAATAGTACAACCTTCCTATTGGCTGTACAAAATATCTGTTCACAATATCTGTGCAATGCTACACCTTGTCTTCTTCCACCATAGATTACTCTTCGTCTCCCCACTTTTCGATATCGTCGACAGTTGGAAGGGAGCTCTTTATCAGGGCATTTTTAATGTTACGGGCCCTTCCCCTATTTTTCATAAAATTCCTACATTCAAACAAAGGTCCTACGTCAAAAAGTGGCCCGAGTAACGTAACTTAACCAGGTGATCGGAGCTTCGGAATAAATTGTATACCTGCCTCACCTTTTTCAAGTTATAACTTTTGAAAATGAAAAGTATTATATAAACACATAATATTTGATGTATTATACCTCCTATAAATATTTTACAGCGATAGATTTTACGAACAATTTTAATAAATTTTTTTATTATTTTCGCTATAATTCTTACAATAAAAATAATAAAATTGTAAGAATAATACATATTTGTATGATTATTATTATTATTAAAACAAATTCAGAAAAAAATGCATAAAATGAATTTATGATAAAAAAGCTCATGAGCACAGGCTCGAACACGGAACCTTTGGTTTAATTACCTGGCATGTTGCCGCTTCGGCCACCGGACTATTTAGTAACGGAGAAAACTTTTACGTATACAAGTTGCTACACAAACTTTGAGGCGCTTTTTCTCAGAACTGGTGGCCTCTGACTTGAGCATGGTATGAGGTTTGGGCACTAATATTACCACACAGAGCCTCAATCCAAACTTCGTTTCCCATACCGTGGATTCCCCTTGTGAGTTAGGGTCATGAAATATCTACCTGAAAGTACCCTCGACTGTAATTTTTTTTTCGGAGTAGAAAAGGTCCATTTATTATTTTTGGTTCACGCAGGGAAGACCCCGTTGTAAATCCTCCAGACATGAATGACTCAGGTTTACGGGATTAGGGTTGATTTTGGTGATTCATGCGATTGTGTATACGAAAATAATGTAGCTCGCAAGGGGTCTCTATATAACACAAATAGTTTGAAATTGAAAAATGCATTTTTCTTATAACATATTTAAAGCTTTTTTCTTTCGATTATAAAGATATACGAGGGAAACTTGATCTGAAGCTTAAGGACAGATAGTCTAGACATAGCCATAAGATAATACCCGCCGGCGGAGTCTGACCTGACGTTCGTTTCTTCCAAACGCTGTACAGCTTCTATTTTTGGGGATTTCGTTATTATTATTATTATTATTATTATTATTATTATTATTATTATTATTATTATTAGCCTGATATAATTAGTAAAATGTGCAATAAAAAATATATAATTTGAAAAAATTTTTATCGAAAGGTTTTCTTATAATGAGGTATTTGCATAATGAAATCTTGTATATCACTTTGGCGAAACTACACAGAAATCATTCCGGATAGAAGAATGTTATCTGCTAGGAGTTTCATGGTTTTCTTTTTGTGACTTTAATTTGGATCGATTTAAATCGGACTTATATTTCGATTTTTTTTTAGAAACCTATTTTTATTATAATACTAGAAAATAATGAATATATTTGTATTAATTTTAAATGTATTTCCGCTCGTTATTGAAATATAATAAAAATTATAAACCATATCTATTCTACCATTCTACAGATTACTGTATTAATCGTTTGACTGAATTTATAGAATAAAGTTCTGTTAAATAAAGGTACTGCAACATTAGTCGTAAATGGAAAACCACGTGGAGGCTTAGGTAGGCAAAAAAAAGAGAACGGCAAAAATTCTAAACTAACTAATCTTTGTTCAAGCCTTTATGGGCCCCACCACATTGGGCGCCAAATTTGCGACGTAATTATCGTCAAAACGGAATTACTGCAGAGCAAATCGAGATAGCAACGCAAGTGGTCCACGTAAAACAGAAGTCTTAGGCGTCAGGTACTGTCTTCGACAAAGGAAGTTATACAATATAAAATAATATAAAATCATATAAGAGATTATTAATGGGTCCTATTTACCGGTAAATCACGCCAACGACAGGGGTTAAACGTTAGTGTTTACTAACATAAGACGTGCGTTTAATACTTCCTAAGAATAATATCAACGGAAAATAATACGGTCAGAATTAAAGAGATATAGAACGAATATGCGGTTTCAATTCTGGCACGCGCATAATTATTTGTTAATCTTACAAAATCAAAAATTATTCGCATAGCCGGCGAAACGATATTAAGCGTTGGTTCTTTAATGAAATCTTCAAATCGGAATTTATATAAAATTGAGGTACACGACGTGAATATAAAAAAATTAGTACATACCAACTAGCAGGATAACAATAAATAGAAAAGAAAATGGCACATGAGGTATAACAATTCAGCAAATACAATATTATAATGAGTATTTAATTATCGTTGCAATTGTACGACGTTATTTGAAAGGGTATTATAGCCAGAGGAGCGGTCGCGAAACGAAACATTCTCGAAAGGTATCTCAACTGATATAAATGAGAATAAAATAATTTTAGACAACGATAATTAAATACAGCACATAAGCAGTGATTCATAAAAATAAAAGATATCGCATAAAACAGACTAGGAAAAATCGTTACAAAGCTAGGAATCGTACTTCAGATACATTAAAGAAAGTCTTAACAAAGAAAGAGAATTCAGATTAAGTGGTAACAGGTTGAAACAAAAAATAAAAAGAAAACAGTAAAGTCTCAAGATACTTAGAATAATGACAATATTTAGGTCGTAAAGAAATTTACCGGAATCTAAAACTCAAGAAATCTCAAGACGAATGACAATCTCAAAATTTAGTAAGTGATATCTCATAAGGGTCGGAAATTATAATAAACAAGGGGCGAGAGAATCTTTCTGTCGAAGGTCGAAGCCGGTGAACCCGGGCCAAACACTCTGACAAGCAGGTTCCAACGTTTACAGTAGGCTAAAATTCCAGAAAAGTTCAGTAATGAAAAAAAAATATAAATCACAATTCATATAATAAGCAAAGCGCAAAAATCGGAACAAATTCAGTAATATCAAATTCTTAACGGCACTATCATACTTTAATTTAACTAGGCGGAAACACATTCGCCCGATAACGAAAAAGGAAATTAGCAACTGACTAAACGGACAGACGGGTCGTGCACATGTGCTATAATCTTGAATAAAAAGCAAAAAGGACAAAGGCAGTAGAAGAGATGCAGGAAAAGGCCATAGAAACTGTAGTAAGCTTCAATAGCAATCGGTCGGTCTTTCTCTCTCTCGTTCTCTCTCAAAATCATGCTACCACGTGTGCATTGATTAGAGCTTCAAACAATAATGCTTAATTTTTCGGTAAACGTAGGCGAGCGGGCCCAGGTGAACGTTAATTTTTCGGTAAACGTAGGCGAGGCTCGTCAGTCTGTTCCCACTATGATCGGCCATAGTAATATCGAGAGTGATGCCCAAAATTTAATCCTCTTGTTGTGGGTAAGATGCTATTCAAAGCATAACTCTGTATGTGAAGCGTAAAGCAGGATATTGTGTTTATTTGAAGCTATGGTACAACAAAAGTCGGAGACTGGTATGACGAGTGTATACCCACTATCCCCGTTTACAAAACAAACTGGCGGACTCTTGCCCCGTTTTCGATACAATGAGACGATTTGCTGTGCAATTCGTAATATTGGTTGATTGCCTCGGTCTAGTTAAAAAGCTGAATGGAACACTTGTCCCTTTCTAATGACGAGCACTTGCTCTGTTCTATCTCCGGAACTCACGATCCTTTCCCATGTGTCTGTCTCATCGGCTCACTCTGACCAGACTGACTGCACCTCGTCGTCTCTGGAAGCTGGTGCCGTCGGGGTTGTTGCATAAGCATTTTCAATCTTCAACGTAAGTAGTTACAGGCCACTACTGGCCGTCACAATAAACACCCACCACTGTCCCCCATGAGTCACAGAGTGTACCGGGCTCTGACCCCTCACACCCTATTATGGCGCTACCCCCTCGCCCAATTGACAGGCTCTCCCCACCCCCTCACCCTAAGGCCCGGAACAGTAACAGAGGCGTTGGATGTTCCCAGGGGTCTATTACGGTAGGTAATTATGTGTTGATCCCCGGTCGTTAAATTTTTTTTAATTATCCTAAGGAGGTAAGGTTGATGGGTAAGGCCAGTTCCCCGATATTGCTAGGTTTCTGCGCCCTGCGTATAATACGCAAGCCGTGAGAACGTATGAATGTTACGCTGTGTGCTTAAGATGTTCTCCGAACAATGATGTAATCGGGGTTCAATGGGCGTGTACTTTTTTAACACCCGAGTCGTCGTTACTCGTTGACGCCGGCATTACCGGTTTGAAAGTAATAGCCCGCTCTCCGTATGAGTATGTGAAGACTAGTTTGTGAGCGGGCATAAAAATAGGAGTGTTGAAATCCTCCGGTACCTCCTTGATGTTATCCTCGGCGGGGAAGAATTTGTCGATGACAGGGAAGTGCCCGGTGACGATGGCTCATTTCATAGCTCAAACTCCACGCTAGAATAATCCAGCTTAACGATGCGTATCACAGGCGATAAGCTTCCCGAACGATTTAAAGAGAAACCGGTGATTACTTGTTTCGAAAACGATCGGTTTAGACCGTACACAGTGGACAGCAGTATTTGCTTCTTGTACATGTCTGTAGTAAACAGTGTTATACGATCGGTGCAATGATCTGAGTAGTAATGTCTAATGCACTATCTAAAAAACAGGCCATCGAAATATCATCGAACATGTCCCCACCACCACCGGCACACCCCATTTTCATAGGATACAGCGAACAAAGAGACTATGGCCATGCCAGAGTACACTGCTGATACCGCGGGATGCATCAGAGATGACAAGATGCTGATACCCTATAGCGAGTAATTCACTGCTGTGTACATCTACATCAGCGTTAACACGATCCGGAGGTATCCCGTAAAAAAGAAAGCACGCGGTCGCGGTACGTACGACGTCTATAGTAGAACCGTTACAGCCGTATACTGAAAAATTTATAAAACTACAGGAAGAAGAAATGGCGATCTACGCGAAGGCAAAAATACAGAAGGCAAAAACGCGGGCCCGCTATCGTTACGCAAACCCCGAGCACAATCCAAGCGAAGAGGCCGTACACGAGTGGTTAAGGCTTGGTCATTTAACGGACGTATGTACCGCTAAGTCTCGATATACATGTCGAAACCAGGAGCGTTGGATACTCATACCTTATAAATTGTTACCCCCGACATGATCTGCCGTAAGAGCTAGTCCTCGGGCGTAAGACCCGTAGTACTACCAGAGTTGCTATAGACAATAGACGATACTGGCTACGGAATGCAGCCATTTCACACGCTGTAGTGTGACGCTGGGTTTTATCTGCGATCAGCGTTGCAACGATAGCCCTTACGTGCAGCGCGTATGCACCCACGAGTGGTTTGTAGAAAGCGAGTGGCGTATGTTCGTGATCCGGCATGTACGATGCATGGCTATTTTTCGCGACGAGAGCTGTGAGATACTCCTACAGGGGTCGTGTCGGAAAGGCTATCAGCGTACAACTTATCGGTGGCGATATTGACGAGTTCGATGTTGTAAAAGACTGGTGGGATCTTCTGGTACCAGTCGATTGTAATTGATAAATATAAGTAAATAAAAAAAATATCTATGTACACAGAGTAGCATGATTCGTATGTCTAACCCTACATCACGATGATCTGATGCTGATGCAACGTCGAACGGCATACGTCAGTAAATCGCTGCAGTTCCCGGTGCAACACCTCTATACCGCTTTTTCCCGTATTAGGTATACGTGGTATTTCAGAATCAGCGAACGATCGAGCAATAATATCTATATATTTTTGTTACGCTTAAAACATTTTGATTCGATGTATAACGGATAACGATTCTATAAGAAAATCATGAAATATTTTGAAAGTGTATTTTCCCATTGTACTCTGCGCATGGTAGCCAGGGGCCATGAAAGAGGATATTTCAAGAACGATCCGTACATATTCTTGTTAGCCGCAGCATGTATCAACAAACGTGGAGTGCGCGATAGCCATATCACTAGGGCTATTATAGCCAATCACGGTTTCCACGAAGGTATGTATTTTCCGCTTACAAGTAGGATCGCTTAAATAAATCGCTTTTTTAAAAAAAAATTTTTTAATTTCACAAGAATTGACGCGATTTCGTCACGATGATGCCCCCCGGAGGGGGAACTGTTGCTCTTAGGGTGCATCGAGGAGATTTGCCCGCAGCCCACCACCAGCACTGCCACGCCGATACATATCGCTAACGGTAAAAAATATACTTTTGTTTTTAAAAATTACGACTAATTTACGTTTTTTTTTTTCATTTAAAAAAGTACCAGGCGCGTCGACAGCGTGGGACGCGCTAACGGCCGAAGAAGAAGAAGAAGAAGAAAGGTATGCCTTATATAGCGGTGGAAAAAAAAACGGGGCGATGTTATTCATAAAAATTTTTTTTACAGACCAGATCGTGGCAATAGCATCGTCCGACGGCAAAGACGAGGAAGACGATGACGACGATCGTTCCAGTCTTTCTAGCGATTCTAACGAGCACGACCAAAAATTTATCTGCGTGAATATAAAAAGTAAAAAATAGTTGTAGAATCGCTCGAGGCTGCCATATACAATGACCGCAGCCCGTTTGTAGAACCTATTGTACCGGATAACCAGCTACCGCCGCAGAAACACGATGACGATGCGGAAGAGCCGGTACTGTGGGTTCTGAGGAACGGCGTTTACGAAACGATTGATGCCGACGAAGCGGCCGAGGTATTAGCAGACCTCGGTAACGATGAGAATACCCACGAAGAAGGTAACGTATAAAGTGATGTTCTTTAGCATTTAACGTCTTTTATTGTCGAAATTTCTAATTATAAAAAATGTAGGGGATGATGAAATCCAGTTAGACGCGGTTTGTCGTACATAGGGTTGATGTTTAATCCTCGTAAGGAATGAGGAGTCAGTATGCACTGAATACTTTTTTGTTGTTGTATAACAATCAAAAAATAAAAAAAAAAACTTTTCTTTTTTCAAACTCTAGATGCGGAGGGTGATGGGGTATGCAGTCAGACCGGTGCTGGTGCCGGTGCAACGACGACGACAACGGAAACAACGATAACGACGTGTTACCGCCAGGATATAGATTTATCGTAGAATCCGAAACGACACGTCGTATAAATAGGTTTCGTTTAGACGGGCGCGAAATAACAATGGCTATTCGGCGGCCGCCCGAAGATCCTGATACGAATACGGTATCCTGGTTGCAGGGCGCGGTCAGAGATATACGCGCGTACCTTACAAGTTCGTGTACCACGCGGGATTATATAGGTCTGACGATCTAATCAGACAGCTTTGCGTACAGGGCCGTATGGCTGTCGTACATATCGGCTTGTAACTCTCTTGAAAACGATGTGTGGGGCATAATGTCGTCCGTCACACAGAGTGCCCAGGTGTTCGAAATAGAGAGGTCTTTTGTTATCGAGTCGTGCGTAGTCGAAGTACCGCGGGGTACAGGTCGCGTGCGATTAGCGCACGAGATACCGGTGGGTATGCATGGTAAGCTGCTCTTTGCCCTCGTCGTGTCGTTCCTCTGCAGCGTCTACGCTACAGGGCCCGTGTCCTCACGAGAATCCCGTGGATAGAGTATTTGAAGGGACCTGGGTCGTGGACGAGGTCAGGCGCGCCGTAGGTAAGGGGTATGAGATAACGCTGATACACGAAATATGGCAGTATAAGATTACCCGGCACGATCCGGCGACACGGACGGGCGGTCGTTTTGCCGATTACATAAACACGTTCTTAAAGATCAAGTAAGATGCTAGCGGCTGGCCGCGCGAGCCCGGGTGGTCATTTTGCCGATTACATAAATACGTTCCTAAAGATCAAGTAAGAGGCTACCGGCTGGTCGCGCGAGTGTGGCGACGACTACGAAGCCAAGAAGTTGTATATAGAGGAGTACGATCGGGTCGAGGGTATTCGTACAAAACCTGGTAATATAAAATCAAATCCTGGTCTGCGGTCGTTTCGGATCGCTGCCATACGGTTTCATGTAACTATTATTATTAAAAAAGAAAAATTGTACAAATGTATATACAGTCCTATATATAATACCGATAATAAAACGTTGTTATTTGTAAAAAAAAATCTGTGTTATTGATGAATTCTCAAAAGACTTTACCAACCCACCCACGTTATTTTTTTTCAGCGGTGCTTTGGGTAGGCTAGTCATGCGCGCTGGATAACGATAAGATCGCCGGCGATTTGCTCACAGGTGCACGATGAGCTCGCCCGGACGAAGGGCTACTGCAGAATATCAATTACGGCAGCGACCCGTGCCCGAAACTAGTCACAATCGACGATCTCATGAGGGAATCGTCCAATAACACGGTGGTCGACCTTTTTATCAAAGGTAGCCATCATAAGAACATCAGCGTTATCTTAAGCAGAATCTCTTTCATCAGGGGCCCGGTCAGCACGATATCTCATTCAACACAAACTACATCGTTGTATTTAAAAATCCGCGCGATAGAGCGCAGATAAAGCATCTGGCGAGACAGCTGTTTCCTGAAACCCCACGCTTCGTACAGAAGTCTACAGCGATGCCACGGCGCAGCTACAAGGTTATCTACTATTCGATTTAAAGCAATCGATCTCCGATAACTGCCGCTTTCGTGCGTGCGTGTTTCCTTCGGACCCGTTCCACTATGTGTACGTACCGCGAAAGGGTATAAAGGGTAGGCACACCAATCGAGACGTACCATTCATTCGGTTGTAATGGTATCCAGCGCACCCGGCTCTATAGGGCGCAAGCACGCTACAGTGTTAAAGGCTATCTGCCATCTAGATGGCAAAAAGCGCAGCGCTTTGTTACGCTTGGCCGACCCACGGCTTGTCAACTGTATATGCGAATGCACTCTGAATATTCTTCGCGGCAACGTACCTCTCAAACCGACTCAGAAATGCCGCTTACGAAAACACGCACCTCTGCTGAGATATTTATCCAGGCTGAGATCCGCTGTCAAAACTATAAAAAGACTTATCGTTCAAAGCGGTGGTTTTCTGCCTCTTCTGCCAACACCCATACTGGGCACCGTTGTATCGAAACTCATAGGAGGAGGAGGAAGATAGAGTATACGTCGCGAAGAAAGAGAGCGAGATGGAGCACGCTAAAAAGATGGTTCTAATCACTCAGGAGAGCGTGGATACTATGCAGCAACAGCACCACCGTGCAATGTCTCATGCGCACCACCACCACCACCAGCAGGATGTCGACACCGTAAACATCGCGCAAACCGCTGGGACCCCCTTAAGCAGATTAGAAGCATCCATGAAGGAGATTCTACACTCGCCGAATTTCATTGATGAGCGCGGTCTACACTTTATCGAGGACCTGCGAAATAACGTCGACGAGGATAGGCACGGCGATAGTGATGACAAGAAAAAAAAAATAACTATTCTGTGAAGGATAACGCGAGGAGCTCGATCGACAATGGTGACGACGACATCATCGCCAGTGTACCCTAAAAGTACAGAGCTAAGGCGAGACTCTCACTAGGGAGGTTGCGCAACGCGGGCTCGCCACACATCTCGTGGAGTTGTTGTGAATCACAATAACGGTTTGGTAACGTGCCTACGTCAGAGGCGTCGCAATGATTAAGCTGCAACGCGGCACATTCTGCTCGCTAAAAGTTATAGAAACAAGGAGACACACTGCCGATACCGTGG
>JASANN010000361.1:70795-81757 GCA_031762395.1 Calameuta pygmaea | reverse complement strand
GGCTCTTACTCTCTAACAACCCCGCCCCTCTCCTTTGCCTTATAGGGGCTGAGATAGTCGGACTCCCGCAACGCATCAGTTCTAGTCTCATCGGACTTTCCTTTTCTTTACGCTATCTCGGTGCAGTCTGATACCTCTTCCTCGTGGCATTGCTGGATGCCTGGTGCCCATCGGCATACCTTATAAATCTGAGTGTCGCTTGCGGGTCCAAGAATGCTAGACCGATCGAGCGAAGGCACCTCTGTTCCCGGATCTGTTAATCTTAAATATCTTTTGGGGAAAATTGGGAATAGGTGTTACAGTATATATATATGCAAGTAGCAAATAGGAATAATAATAATAGGCGTAGGGTATATATGTAAGCAATTGATAATAATAATAAGTATGGTGCTAATGTGCATATATGCGCATTAGCACCAATGCCTACATATATATGTAGGCATGTAAGAAAAAAGCGAAAAATGTATATATATATAAAGCGATACTACTACTACTATTTAACTGCTAAGGTCAACCTCCCCGTACCCATACCGCACCAGGTCGTCTCTATGGGCAGCGTAGAATAAGCGGCACCCTGGGCATTCACCGGGTCCGTGCTCGCGAAACACACTCTGTGTGCATGTCGTGCACCGCCCCATGTTAAATGCCATTGCGGTATCTAATAGCAAATAATATAGGCTGTACGAGGTGTGTAGCGGTTGCACGTCCGCCGGTAGCTCATCCATGCACCCGGCGCAGAGCTCTTTCCAACGATAGGCATAAATATACCAACAGAGACACAGACCGTTGTGTAGGGCCTCGAAGAAGAGGGCATCGGGCCTGGGCGTTGGGGAGTTCCGGTCTCCTCCCAGAGATTTCTCATCAGCCCTCCCCATAATAGCTCGTGGGGCCATTTCTTCCACCTGTGTGTATTAAAAAGGTTATCATGTTTTTTCAAATAAAGATTTTAAATAAATGCGTCATATTAAAATTATCACACTTACCGTTCCAGTAGCGCTGTTGCTCCGTGTCAGGTAGCTGGTGATGGCCCTGATGCTGGTGGTTGGTGTCTAGAAGTAAGTGTGAAAAACGATAGATAGGTAATACGTTTTTTAAATCAAATAAAAACGTGTACTAGCTTAAAGCGGCTATACCTACCACTTTCTTTTTTTCTTATACAGGCTGCAAACAGGGTGCTTGTAGGCCAACCTGGTTGTTCGTCTACAAATAAAATTAAAAGATTCCACATAGAAATTTTTTAAATTTAATAAAAAACAGGGAGCAGCTTTAGCTTTATACTGTTACACATACCACTTTTTTAAAACTTCCGCTGCTTATCACTCGCGCTATAACTTGCTCTGCTTTATTTTCGCACTTCTAACCACCCTCAATGCTCTCTCACCACGGTACTGGCAAGATGCTGCGAGGATGGTTCGTGGGGTACCATCTTTTTCCCCACTATGCCCATAAATTTTTGCATTGTTGCAATTAAGAGATACACACAGCCGTTTCATAGGGACGGCTAAGACAATGGTACCCCACGACGCCTGGCGTATTTGCGCATCGTTCGCTAAATTGACCGAGAGAGGGGTACCGGACATCCAACAGCTATGCGGTATGTGGGGATTCATACCTAATAAAATATTAGGGGGTTGGATGGCCGCCCATCGATAGTTAAAAGTATCGAAAAAGGGCAATATATAAGATCCGTCTATAGAATAAGGTATTTCTAAAGAAAAACAATGCTACCTGCTTAGGGTAATTAAAAGAGTTACCGACCGGAGGTCAGTGCATAATTACCGACCGTGATATGCCCCTGGGGACACGCAACGCTGCCGTTTCGGGCCTTGGGACCAGGCCCGCGTGGGGGGGAGCAACACGTCAGTGCAGGGGCTGGGGAGAGCAGGGCCCATGGGCGAGGGGCTGGCGCCATAGTGTAGTGCGGGGGACAACGAACGGTGCCCTATATGACTCATAGGGGCAGTGGTGGGGGTTTCTTGTCCAGGAGTGGTGTGTATCTACTCATGGGGTTATAATAACCCCTGATCAAATAAATTCAATTCTCTATCTCTGTCTCTGTTTCTGTCTCTCTCGCTCTCTCTCCCTCCCTAGTTCTAGTAAAAATTAAAGAGAACTGGCACGACGGAGTAGTAGGAGTATATTCCTCACTATACACTCCTCAAGCACAAGCGTCGCGAACTTTGTAGATACTATGGAAGATGAAATGAGGCATGTTAGTTGTAGGTACAAATGTATTGTTACGTTCCACGCCTTATAATTATTAATAGTCAAATCAAATCATATTCTTATAATCATTTAATTTTAATCATTCTTATAATCATATAATCCAGAAATAACACATTATTATATGACACTTTAACGATATTAAACACTGTATTATATTTTGTTAATATGAACAATGAAGATATCTTCTCGGATAACATTCAAGGAGATTCAAATTACAGAATACGACTTGGTATATTGATTATTGGCAAAGGGTTAATTATCAATCGTATGCTAGTAATTTTGAAGAAGGGGAATCATATTGACCAATCAGAAGTAGTTTTCCTGCTATAAAAAGGGAGTATAAAGTCACATTCAGTGTGTGTGAATTGAGAGACTAAGGGAACAACATCAAAGTTTTAGAGCGTGCGAAATCATAAAATTGAAGTCAAAATCAAAGTTCCAATTAGATTCGTGAGTGAAGTCAAAGTCAACACATTAAATATGCCAAGAACCTCTAAACCTTATCCAAGATTCCAAAATCAGAGGATTCATAATTTACTCGAAACCTTCATGGATAGAAATGAAGCCACTGTATAGGGCCTCTATCCATCCGTACTATTTCCAAAAAGTAGAACTGAAGCCGAATATAGGGCTTCTACCTTATCCTACCAAATCATTAACATAAAATCAAAACTTCGATCAACGTCATCAGAACTTGAATAAGACTGATAGTAAGTAAGTAAGTAACGGCTTTATTATACATATGTTGCTTTACATTTAACTGTGTTTTGTCTCCTTATGCTACGCTATACTGGAGATTTATGTGCTGATGTCCTGCGGGTATAGGTAGTGTATTCTGGTGCATGCGAGTTTTTGTCGTCTTCCAGTTTTGTGGAGTGTGTTTTCGTAGGTTACGATCTGTTGTTATGGTTTATTTTCACTTTGTTTCTGCTTTATGTTACGGTTCTTTGTTTTGCTATCGTATGTTACGTTTTGTTATAATTTTGGTATCGTTATCTGCATACCTCGTGCTGATGGTTTCTTTTTCCTATCTTCGACTGTTATTGTCGGCAAGTTTCCTAGCCTGGTGGTTTCGCGCAGTACGTTGTACTGTCGGTACCTGTGGAATTCCTGCGGTTCCGTAGTGTTAGGGCGTAGATACGGTTCTTCTTGTTCTCTGAATTTCTTTAGCTGTTCTTTATGGAGCAGTGTTGCCCTGAACCAGTATGGGTCTTCGTCCACCATTTCGTAGAGATCCTTGGTAGATAGTGATCGTGGAAGTTGTGCTGCCGTCTTGAGAGCTCCACGATATATTCTTTCTATTTTTCTAAGGTTACTTCTGCTGATGCGTGGCAGGAGTTGTATTGTTCCATAGTCCAGTACTGGTATCAAGCACGTTTTGATGACTAGTTTTTTCACCTCAATCGATGCATTGCTGCGCCATCCGATGATTGGGGATAGTATTGCCCTAACTGTTCTTGCTTTATTTAGCGTGTAGGCCGTTTGGACTTTCATTGATAGCCTTTTGTCGAGATGCACGCCCAGGTACTTGACTGAGTCTTTGATGGGGACTTCTGATCCTGCTATGTTCAATGTCTTGTCGTAGTTTCTTTTTCTCGTGAATATGATTGCTTCTGTCTTTTCTGGGTTGCATTGCAGGCCCCATTTGCTGTAGTAGTTTATCAGTGACTGTGCTGATTTCTCTGCTTTATCTACTGCGAGTTCTACTGTTGATTCCCTACTGAGGATGCATAGGTCATCCGCGTATTGGGACATCATTGTGCCCAGCTTGGGTATATCCACTACGTACAGGTTAAACAGTATCGGCCCGAGGATTGACCCTTGCGGTACTCCGTGCGGTACTTCGTATGTGTCGCCAAGGGTGCATTGATATTTGCCGCGGATCTTCCTTCCATCCAGGTAGTTTTCCACCATTTGTATAGTGTTGGCAGGGCACTCCATGTCGGCTAGCTTCATAAGGAGAACCTTGTGGTTGATGGAGTCGAATGCTTTGCTGAGGTCTGTTACTATCATAGAGGTGTGGTCTGCACCTTCTAGACCTTCTGTGATGTGGTGACATGTGCGGGCTAGTTGCGTCGCTGTACCCCTGTTAGCCATAAACCCGTGTTGCGTGTCCGGTATCTTGGCAGTCATCGGACTCAGCCGGTTGAGCATGATCCTTTCATATATCTTGCCCATAGTGTTAAGCAGTGTGATTGGTCTGTAGGATGCCGCCTCCGTCGGTGGTTTACCTTTTTTATGTAGAAATATGCAGTGCCCCGTTCTCCATCTTTGTGGATAGTATCCCGTTTCTAGGCATTTGTTTATTATGTTGAGCAGGAGTTGCTTCACCGAGCTATGAGCGTTCTTGATGTGTCGTATCATTAGTTCGTCTGGCCCCGGTGCTTTGCCTATTTTGAATTTGGCCATTGCCTTCTGTAGCTCTTTTGCGGAGCATTTCGCAAGTGGCTGGAAGGGCGTCGTCTTGTACGTTATCTGTAGTTCCTTGGCCACTGTTGAGTCCTTGATAATCGCAGTTTCTACGAGTTGATTGATTGTCTCCAGCGGTGTCTGTGCTCCTTTTATCCTTGGTATAACTTGCTGCGGTGCTTTCAAGTGCTTTTGTATTTTCCAGAGTTTCTTGTGGTGGTCTACCTGGTCTTCTATAGCCTTAATCCATTTATGTTCTCTGTGGTTGGATAGAGCTTCTTTCACTACCTGTTGCAGTTTCCTGTATGTGTGGCCCAGACCCGGTGTTTTGTGGCTCCTGAGACGCTCCCTAATCTTGTTGCGTTCGCGGATTTGATCAATGATTTCGCGTGGTAGTTCGTCCCGGGGGTAAACTCTCTTCTTGGGTGCCATGTCGTCGAGTACGCTTTTTAGGTGTGTCTCTATAATCTTTATGGCTTCTTCGATATCTCTTTGCGATTGAAGCATTGGTATCATTTCTATCCTGATGACCTCCTCGTATGCTCTCCAGTCGAAATCTTTCATCGATCGTCTTACCTGTACAGTTCTCATCGGTGGGATATTGACTGTAACCATGATGGGGAGGTGATCCGAACCAACGTCTCTGAGGAATTGACAGTGGCCGTCGTATGTACTTGGGAGGGTTGAGTGTGCAAAGTCCAGTGCTCCCGTGCCCGCGTGGTAAGGCCTAGAGTTTCCCGGGGGTTTAAGGAGTTTTGCGTGGCCTCTCCGCGCGTAGTTCTCTATGAGGTTCCCTCTGGCATCGCGTCTTGTCATGTCTAGGATGGGGTGGGCTGCATTGTAGTCACCGATGACAATTGCGTTCGTTCTATCTAATAAGTCTGATAACTCCTTGTTGACCACGGCCCTGTAGTCGTTGGGCACATAGACGCCGGCGACTGTAATGTAGTCTGAGTTGCGTAATTGTAGTCTGATGGAGGTCGCTTCGATCTCGTCAGGTGATTGTTCTTGGGTCCAGTGTAGGCCTCGTTTGATATATAAGAATGTGCCCCAGTATGGTTTGAGACGGTGGATGATCTTGTCATATCCCTGTATATTGCCTTTATATGACGTCGGTGTTTTCGTTTCGTTGACGACTATTATGTCTGGAGTGTATTGTGCTGCGAGTTGCTTGATCTCGGGGAGCTTAGTCCTGATGCCATTCACGTTAACTTGCATAATCTTTAGCTTATTCATCTATGGATGTCAAAAGTTCATTGATGATTCTTAGTGCGTCCAAGTTTGAAAGCGCGGGGGAGGTTATTTTCGCTGCTGCCTCCCATCCATATCTTGTTTGTTGTTTCTTCTTTCGTGTTGTTATTTAGCGCCTCTATGATATTTCTCATGAGCGACCACCTATGTTTGATTGTCGTTGCGCTGGCGGCATTCTTAATAGTCGTCGGTGTTGTCTCTCCTTTTTGTGTGTTTTGTTTCTTTGTTAAATTCTTTCCCCTAGTGCCGTTGTTATTCTTGGTGGGCGTGTTTTCTGGTAGAGTCGCTACTTGCCCTTTTCCAGATTTATTTTTCTTCTTTATTTGTAGAGTAGTTGGTTCTTCGGTACGGATCGTCTTTGTTTTTGATGCAGTAGCCACTTGTGCCCAGGAATTTTGCGCCCTGCTGGTGCGATTAGTCGGCATTGTTGAGGTGTTCGATTTGACTGATCGATCGGATTGTACCGACAGGGCTCTTCCTGGATTGGCTTGGTTTGCCTTCACCTTTGTTGCGCGCGTCAGTGTGGATGTGTTGTTTTTGACGTATGCTTTGCGTTGGTTCTTCTTCCTTTCCATTTCTTTTTGGAATATTGGGCATTTTCGTTGAGTAGCTCCGTGTCCTTCTTTACTGCATGATGAGCATACTGTTTTAGCTGTCTCGTCTCCATCAGAGGAAAGTTCCTTCGTAGGTGATGTCTTCGGTTGGTTGCAGTGTGCCACTGACGTGTCCGAAGCCTAGGCAGTTTTTGCACTGCACAACTGCATCTTCCTGGATCTTGTATTTTTCGACTCTAATGCGTTGCTGGAACAGCCACTGCATAGATAGTGCTTGAGTCGTAATGACCTCTGGTCCGGTTATGATGAGAAACGTCGTCATATTTCGGAAGACTGTGATCTTCGTCGGCGCAAAGCCGTATCTTTCTTTTATGTCATTGATTACGTCTTGCTGGCTTGCCCCTTCTAGGTTCGCCCCTTTTACTATATATTTTCGCGCTCTTATTGTTTCGTTTTTCAGACCATGAGTATAAAATTTTATATTCTGTGCTTTGAGGAATAGTATAAGTTGCTTATGCCCCTTCATGGTTTGCGCTCTTATCCATGCTGTTCTTGCGCCTCTGGTGTGCCTGAGTTCGCACTTGACTCCTTTGGCTAGGTGTCTAATCTTCTCTGCTCCTTCCGTGGATTCGCAGAGGTCTGCTTCCGTGATAATAATTGGTGGTGGTCTAGGTGTTTTTTGCGCGCTGTCCGCGATACCTTCGGCTTTTGATGTGTTAGATCCATTGCTGGTGGTGGATCGTTTCCGTTTACGCGCGGTTTCCCACTTGCTCGTATCTGCTTCTGTTGACATTTCTTGGTCGCGGCACGACGTGTTGACGTTTGATTGAGTAGGCGTATGCCCTTTGGCCGCCTCGCTGTCCCTGGTTGAGATGTTGTTCTCACTCTCGGGGGTTGTTGAGGCTTGTTTGTCAGGATGGAATCGTCCGTTTCCATGTCCACGATATCACACTCGAGTCCGGAGGAATCGGTGAAATTATACTCGTCGACCACACCACAGCTGTGACATGCCAACGTCTCAGTAGTAGAATGGTTATTTTCAGAAAGGATTCTAACTTGCTGAACAGTTGCGCAGTTCTTGCATTTGTTCTTGCTTTCCATGACAACCCGGTCTCCCATGAGACCGAGAGTAAGGTGGTAGTATCTCTCATCTCCCTTTTGGGTTTGGTGCAGCTTCCAGGCTTGTTGGTGCATTTTCCTGCATTTAGCCTGCAGAGTATTCGATTGCGACTATTGTCTGACGGTTTTGGTGACAATGTTACTACACTGGAGGCACTTGTGCTTCATCTTCACCATGTTCCCAGTCACTTCCACTTGATCTTCGTGATACACTTTATGCACAATCATTTTAATCACTCACTCAACACTTGGTTCAATAAAAGTTTCGTTCACCACTGGTACAGGGCCCTGGGCCTTAGTTGTTGTCTCCTCTGACCACGCCTCCGGCGTAAACACTGTATTCGCGCGCGTTATATCGGTTCCGGGAGCTCCGAGAAAACACGTCTGCTTGCTACGGCGGTCTGAACGAGACTCCAATAAGACTGATCATTTATCCCAAACGATCTAATTGAGACTCAATCATATACCATAGGAAACTCGAGTATACTAGGAACACAAGACCTGAGTAAATACAGAATTATGCCTAAACGAAGTGGTAGGAGAGTTCAATTATGTAAATTATTGAGACAACTAGATAAACCATACACTTAAAAACAAACAAAACTAACATGCCAGAAGGATCTAGATGCGATAAAATATCAGATTAACGAACAAAATAATACTATTTAATACTTACCGTGGAAAATGATTCCCACAGAGTTACCGAAACTACCAAAAGATTTACCTACTGAGGAATCACTTCAAAATAGAATATTTCCTGATCCTCGAAGACATATTTTGAGACAACATCACAACAACAAATCATAAAACTGGATAGGCCTTGTATTAATACGTGGACGTGCTGAAAAGTAGACCGAAACAACGAATCATCCCTTTATTACAAACTCAATTACAATTTCCATTTACGTCGCTCGAATTTCCGGATTCAGCGATCGTAACAGTATAATTACCGGTGACTACAACTTAAATATCCTAAATAACGAACAATATGCAAAGAAGTTGTGTGAAAATTTGGGTATATTGGGGTTTATACAGTGTGTCAAAATACCGGCAAGAATAGTGTTAAGATCCGAAACACTAATTGACCTTGCATTCTCAAACATCATTATTGAAGTGGAAGTACAACAGACGCCCAAAATTACAGATCACTAAATATTGAAAATTTGGGCAATAAATACATGTTCGAAATTTTGTTGGTCTTTCTTAGAAAACTGAAAGATTCAAACTAACGAAAAGAAAGGGAAGCCGGTAAGGCGATTCCGCCAAGAGAAGAAAGATAGAAACGCCGACTGCGCCAAGACAGGGAAGAGAAAAGGAAATAGCAGCGACTCCGGCAAGAATGTAAAGCGATAGATTCACAAACGGCGACTCCGTCAAATATGTAAGACGAACACAACACTCAAACGGTGACATCGCCAACGGAAGAGAGAAAACCGATACGAAAGGTAGACAGCAGAGAGAGAGAGGGGGGAGGGGGGAGGGGAGAGGGAGGGGGAGGGGGAGGGAGAGGGAGGGAGAGAGGGAGAGAAGGGAGAGGGAGAGAGAGAGAGAGGTAGAGAGAGAGAACAGTATTTATTATACTAGAGTCATGGACTCTGTAAGTATAAACACAAAAACAGCAGCAGCTTAGTACAAGTTGCGTATCGAAACTTACTATCAAAATTAAATTATTTATAAGGCTTACATACAATAAGATTTTACAAAAACTTAAGTTACGCTTACAAACAAACCGGATTACAAAGGAGATGATCATATAGCGCAGACTTAAAGGCCGAAAGTGTCGTTTTCTCACGAATATAATTAGGTATACGGTTCCATAGCCTAATACCTGTTACGAACACCGATTTCTAATAGGTGCTGGTACGGCACAGGGGGACATCTAACTCAAGTGGATATGAGTGGGTACTCAAGGTGGACTCAGACTTAGATGCTCTGCTAGAGATCTCACCAGCAATATATACAGGCATTCCAGAGTAGACGGCTTGGCGGATAAATATCGCAAGAAAATAAAATCTACGTTGGCTCATCTTCAACCATTTTAGGTCGGAGTAATACGGCGTGATATGCTCGGACTTACGCAAGTCATAGATATAACGAACGCATCCATTTAAGGCAGTTTGTAGACGGGCATCTTCTTCGGCAGTGATATCTGAGAGGACCAGTGAGCAATAGTCAAATAGCGGAAGGTTGAGAGATTTGACTAGTTCTATTTTAAGTGACCTAGCTAGGCCTTGTCCATTTGACCTCAGCTGGTAGATAGTCTTATAGACTTTATTACAGGTGACAGTAACCTGCTCCCGCCAGCTTAATGTTGGTGTAATAGTGATACCTAAACTCTTGACGCCGCTCGCACATGGTAGTATAGAGGCTCCATCCACATTGATGCTCACAATGCTTCCAGAGTGAAGGGTATTTAAGTATCTGGGGGAGCCCAGTATCATTGCCTTAGTTTTTGCTGGATTTAATTGTAGCTTGTTTGTTTTTGCCCAATCACATATCCGAATAATGTCCTCATTAATGTTTGCAATACATTCATTGACATTAGACGGTAAGCAATGAGCATATATTTGCAGATCGTCCGTATACTTTATAACAGAGCAATGTTTTAACTGCGCATCGATATCGGCAACATATAGGGAAAAGAGCATAGGGCCCAGAACACTACCCTGGGGGACTCCAGAGGTGACAACGGTCCAAGCATAGGTGCCACCAGAGGTACGCACCGCTTGCTGTCTACCCGTAAGGTAGGACCATAACCAATTTAAGACAGGCCGGGAGAAGTTGAGAACGCTAAGTTTATCGAGCAGACGAACGTGGTCAACAGTGTCAACAGCCTTAGAAAAATCAAAGAAGACACAAACAGTTACTTTACTATCATCAATGGCCCTACGGACATCGTCCGTCAGTTTAACTAGTGCATCCTGTGTCGATCCACCAGCTGCAAAACCAAACTGGGTAGAATCCCGAAAACCTGCATGTTCCAGATATTTTATCACATCTTCTTTGACGATCCGCTCGAGGACCTTTGAGAATTCGCAAAGAATAGATATCGGCCTATAATCATTAGGGTCCGAGGGGTTAGTTGTCTTTGGTACAGGAGTAACTAGGGACCTTTCCAAGACGTTGGAAAGCTTGATGTAGATAGTGATGAGTTGAAAATGTTTAAAAGCACCGGAGAAAGAGATACTACACAGTGCCTCAAGAAGAAACCAGAAAAGTCATCATAGCCAGATACATGAGAAATTGGGAATTTCAGATATGATATGAGTTTATCGAGTGTTAAATGCGAAAAATAAAATTTTGTATCATCGAATACCTCGACACGTAATAAAACCTCAGGATAATGAGGAGAGGTAGTGGTAATTCCCGAGCAGAAATACGTGTTCAATTCATCAGGTGACGC